>VDFB02322757.1:0-52840 GCA_007258455.2 Sequoia sempervirens
CCATAATGTTGAAAAGGGAGAGCCATGACAGGTACACTGAAACTGTGTGAGACCAAGAAGTGCATGTAGGAGAAACAACCTGCAAATAAAAGGGTGTGCAAACTAAAGAACACAAGCATGAGGCAAGAATCATTGGGATTCACTACTATGATGGAAGGGACACTCACTTGACAAAGGTATGATGGAAAACCAAAGGAAAACATCAATCCCCCCATGGCACTTTATATCATAGTGCGAATACAAAAGGCACAATAGGATGTACAAAATCCCCAAAAAATATACACTAGAATGGCACTTTATCTTAGTGCATCCACAAAATAGAATGTGCATGAAAAAGATGTCTAAAATTCCCAAATAGGAAAAAAAACTAGAAATACATATAGAACAACCAAAAAAAAGTCATCCCACACAAACAAATTTTTTTTCCAAGAGTTAAGACATCCAAGTAATTCACTAGAGTGTGAAAACACAAAAACCTGAATAAAATGTACTTGGAGAGATATTTGAAAAAGTGCATGAATGGAACTGAAGAGCTTTGAAATATGGTTCCAACACCACTGGAATTGCAAAAAAAAGAGAAACTGGTCAAAAGTTACAAGCTCAAGACTAAAAACAACACCTCTGACTTCAACAAGTTGTAGAATGCACAAGCAGGAAAAACAAGTGATGAGACCCACACCACTAGAAATTTGGCAGAACTAGCTTTTCGACGATATCTTGTTCAACAAAATCCTACATCATACACCCAAGTTATGGCCAAAAGAAAAAAGACCCCCTTTAGGGTACAAAGGGGTCTAGGAGGGGGCCATGTGTCTACTTTGTACGACCGACGTTAACAGGAATATTTTGAGAATATTCCATCTGTGCTCGAGAAAAAAATCCAGCCCCCTGAAAGAAAGATTCACTGGAATATGCCTTTTCCATTTCTGGAATATTCTCCCAAAGATTCATGTGTTGGCTAGCTGGGTCAGTCGATGAAAAATACAAAGCACTACCGAAAAAGTTTGTGCAGTTGTTGGTAAAATCAAAAGGCGGTGATGGGAAAATGTTTTTCGACGCCGACAAGGTAGAAATTATTGCCAAAGAGGAGAAAAATGGTTGTCGACAGCTTGGAAAAGACCGTTGGCCTTAGCGATGTGACTGCTACTAGGGTACTGCATGCGTAGTACTCTACGTAGCAGATACTTTATATATATATACATTTGTTTTATTAAATAAAACAAACTAGCCTGCTTTTCACCTTTTTTATTTTAAAAAAAAAAATTCTGAAAGAAATTTTAAAAAAGTGAAAGCTAACTATATAAAAAAAGTTGATTTTTTTTTGAACTTCGTGGTGCACGTAAATCTGTATAGGGGTCGTACGGGTCCTTGTACAATTTTTTTTTGCCTCAGAAGCTCTCAGTGACAAAATAGGTCAAATTTATAGTCAAAATTTGTGGAATTGACCTCTTGAATCCAATGACGAGGTACGTTTTGTGCCAAAATGCATTGAAAACATAGTGACTCTTCGGATCCGAATAAAAAAGCAACCGCTTGAAACCCTCGCAGATCTGACCTTAGGAATCCAAATCAGGCCAAACAAAAGCCAAATCTAACTTTCTAGATAGCTCTAAATCCAACGTTGAGGTTATTTTTGCGCCAAAATGCACCTAAAATCACCCAACTCTAAAATTTGCAAAAAAATCAAAGGAGATTCCAGATCTGACGCTTGTAACCCTTGTTGAAGAAAAAAAATCTCATAAATCAAGAAGGGGTTTGATGAATCCATGCTTTGATACCATGTTAGAATTGTGAAAAAACCACAAAACCACGAGGCACAGGATCAAACGACGAAAAAAATGACACCTTCCATGCAAGAGATCTGTAAACAATATGTGCAATATTCTTGAACAAGAAAAAGCTACAAAAGCAAGAGACTTATATCAAAAAGATATGAAATCTCGAGTAATAATTACAATGAGGGTTGAGTGCTATATAGGAGAAAAACCCTAAAAGCATAAAAGCACTCCTAAGTTTAGTTTAAGTGCATGAGAATAAATTAGACTAATAATCAATTAAAGAGTAATTAATTATTACCTAATGTATGATAACTCTAACAGATAGAACTAGAGAATTTTAAGGTAAACATCATGTAGATAGATATTGTAGATAATACTAATTTAAACAAAGTTAATCTCCAACCAAGTTTAACCATCTTCCTTTCTAGGATGAAAATTTATTTTGGATAGTAGATAACATTATATCCCAATAATCTTTCTCAATTCCACCACTAAATAGAGGAATCTATAAATATTTGCATGTAGGATTTTAAATTTTGTAACCTAGTAGATTAGAGATGTTTTCTTTGAGTACATGGGGAGGATTCTAAAAACATTTCAACTTTGATGAGTTTATCGTTTGACTTGAGGCTGAACAATACTTTGTGATAACTTTATTTATGGATTTTGCCTCATTAAAGGTAGCAAGATCTTGAATTTAAGAATATTTTATTTACAAATAAATTATGTGTTATTGGTTTAAGTCCCTTGGAATTAAAATGGCATTCATGTTCCCAGTTGATTTTTTTGCTAGTATTATTTTTCTTAAGGCTTCTATCATTAGGATGAATGAAAAGGGAGAGATTGGATCTCCTTGCCTCAATCCTTGCATGAATTTGAAGAAACCTATTGGGTTGCTATTGAGGAGCATTGAAAATATTGCACCCAAGATGCATGAGTAGATCCATTTACACCATAAATTAGAGAATCCAAATATTATAAAATTATTCAATTAGAAACTCCCAATTTACCTTATCACAAGCCTTTATCATATCCAAATTTATTGTGATTTTTGAGATTCTATGTTTCTAAATTGAATGAATGACTTTGTGTGCTATGGTAACACCTTCAAATATGTCTCTTCCTAGAGAAAATTCACCTTGTTTTAGAGAAATTAATAATGGGATGATTTTGATTAATCAAATTTTGATTTCCTTTGAATAATCTTATATATTGTTTGCAAAGAGAGATAGGACAAAAATTTATAAAAGAGGTTGGGTTTTGATATTTTGGGATCATTGTAATTTAAATGCTGCATTCATTTATTATATGATATTTTTATTTTCTTGAGCCTCTTCCACTACTAGCCACGCTTCCCTTCCTACAAAATCCTAGCACTTTTGGAAAGGAGAGTAGACTATAATATTATTGTGCTAGGTGCTTTATCACTTTGAAGGGAAAAGATAACTCCTCTAATTTCATCTAGGGTGAATTATACTAAGATCTTGTTATGTTTTGTTACTAGCTTTAAAAGTGAGTTAAGTGGAAAAAATAACTATTTGAATTTTGATCTAGATTTTTTAGTAGGCCTTCATAGAAATATTCCACTTCCTTTTGTAGGTTAGTGGGTCTATATTAGGACTCTACTATCCTTAAATTTTATACATGATCTATGTGATTTTGTTGTCATCTTATCTTACTAGGCATGTGAAAATATTCTATCTATCTTTCTCCTTTAACCATTGCTCCCTTGTTTTTTCCTCCAACATATTTCTTCTCGACAAATGATCTCTTGCAACTCTTTTTCTAAACTATTTTCTAGTTAGAAGAACTCTTGGTTCATACCATTTCTTATAACAAACCCATTTAGATCATGGAACTATTTCTTGACTCTTAATTTCTCCTCAAAATTGTTTTTAGAATGGATTTTGTTCCAATCTCTTATTTTATTTTTAATGAATTTTAGTTTGGAACATAATTGCAACATCCTTGAATTTTTTATTTGATGAAAACTTCTCCACCAAGTTTGACAAAGAGGATGAAATTTTTGATCTCTAAACTATATGGCTTCAAATTTAAAATGACATTTATTTAGGGTCCTATCTTCAAAGATATTTAGAGTAATTGGAAAATGGTTTGGCCTAGAAAATAGAATTATAGAGCCTGAATTTCTTAAAGTCCTTAATGGCCACATTGGATTCAATATAACCTATCAAGATCTTTCTAATATAGTGGAAGTTTGACCTTCTATTAGTTTGAGTAAATTTTCCATTTTTTTTGGGGAATTCAATGAAGTAATTTTTATTTATGAATTCCTTAAAATCAAATTGAGATTTTTGTGGATGGATAATCCCCCCAATTTTTTCTTCTTGGTTAGCAATAACATTGAAAATATAACCCTAGTATTACCAATTCCTCTTTGATAATGTACACCACAACTTATTTGGTCCCACAAATGTTTCTTTTAGGTAATGATAGTAGGTCCATAAATTTATATCACAAAAAAACTATCATAACTCCCACATCTATCCAAATGCAATAGTATAACAATACTACATCCTCGAGGAAAAAAATATCACAAGAGTAACAACACAATTCCTTGTCACCAATACCAATAGTACCATGCTTTTTGAGGCTAAAAGGAAATAGGTTCTATCCCTAATAGACTCCTTTCACACTAACTCAAGAAATATGGTTGGAACCCCTCAAAAGTGATAATGGGATGGAGTCAAAACCTCCTACACTAATACACACATATAATTCAATTGTATAGCCAAAAATCTCTATTAGTAGTAAGGGTGATGGATTTAAAACTCCTAGAAATAATACACACATAAAACCTCACTAAGCATGCAACTATCTATCCATACAACCTTCAATGGCATAGCATCTCAAAGGATTAGTATGATGCTACTCCACACCAAGTGTCTATGCTAGAACTCAATATCAAGAACCATTATTATGTGATAAAACATGGTTCAGGTAATAATAGCAATATTAATACTAATAATAGGGTATCACATCCATACAACACTAGTTCTCTAACACATATCTCTAAAAAGTCAAATAACTTCAGGATATGTGATACTCCAATGATAAATAAGAATGTATCCTAAAATATGGTCAATTACCCCATTATCATACATTACTTCATTAATGATACAATCAAGAAGAATAATGATTCATCCTAGATGTCATGAACATTGCCCCATATGTATCCTATAAATAAATTTTACATATAGATTCCACATGGTTTAAACAAGGAGCACAACCTCCAATAACTCTAGCTAGGAGGAGGATCCATCACTATTAATAGTTATCGAAAGGATTTTACCAAATTAGAAAGGTTATTATTAGCTATTACCAAAAGAGACCATCATCAATCAATAATCACTTCTCAGGGACTTGATTAAAATGGATGAATTTAAAATGATGCTCGTGCATTAGTGAGTTATTGTTAGTGGGAGGTCACCACCATCAATAATTAACAAAAAATAATAACAATTTAAGTTGGGGGCACATAATTGGTTTACACATTACTTCCACAACACTTCATTTTACAAAAGAATAGCTTTGATTTGTTCATGATAACTCAATCAAAGTGATGGGTGTGGCAACAAGAGTGATAAGCCTAAGTGATGGAGGAATAGGAGGTGGCAGCTTTGGAGTTTCCATAGTCAACATTGATGGAGAGGGCGATTTGAAAGATGAGGATGATGAATATGGGTTGAAGGATCATTGGTTGCATGTTGGCATCCTTTTGCGTCCCCCTACAATGGAGTGTGTCCTCTGGCTATGAGGATAAGCTTGATACCAACACTACAAATTTGGTGATGGCCTATTCGTTGAGGTTGAAGCAAGGGGGGGATCTAATGAGGAGTTTTGGTTCTCTCGTATGTTCTCTTTGGATAAGGAGGAGGAATATTCTCTCCTCAATATCTTAATGGAGGCCCATCTTTCCAAGTCATATGCTCAATGTGATCTAGTGGGTGCTAATGTGGAAGTTCATCTTCTAGCTATGTGGTTGGAATCCCAACGTACTATTGCTACTAAGCATGGGGCTCTAGGGTTGGGGTTTTTTAAGCTTGTTTTAGCTAGGAATAGGCTACTTGATAGTACATCTCTCAAGAAGGCTTTCTTTTCCCCCCTCCCACGAATATTTCTCCTCTATCTAATGTGAGTTTGTAGTCTGATCTTCTTGTTTTGTCTCCCTTGCTGATCTCTACTACCAGTGTGTGGGATGTGGAAACTGTGCCTTCTTGCTCTGTGGAGGTCTCTCATTCTCCTATTTTACATTATTCTGATTTATCTATTCCTAATGAGTGGATAGCTAGAGCTACTATTGGTTTACATTCTACTCTTATTGGAATATTTTTGGGATATAGACCAAACATTGATCTTATTCGTAGCTAGGAATTTGAGGTTTGGGCTGATTATAGTCTTCTAAGTGTGAAGGCTATGAAAAACAGGTTCCTCCTTTTCTCTTTCAACTTTGTTGAAGGTTGCTCCCATGCTCTTATGGGTGGTCCTTATTTTTTCGATAAGGCCTTTCTTCATTTACAAGTGTTCTGATGGGTTTGATTCCAAAATTAACTTGGTCCCAATCTGGGTTTGTCTCCCAATGCTCTCTTTGGAGTTCTAGGATGAAAGTATTATCCATGACATTGTTGATGCAATTGGTCAATTTATTATTGCTGATAATGTCATCAAAGCTAGAATGTGTTTTCTTTATGATAGATTTTTTGTTTGCATAGAGGTTGGTTCTAAGCTACGTAACTGTGTTAATTTATGCTCCAAGTTTGGGGTTTAGAAAAAAAACTCCTTTATGAGACCTCTTAGAGGCATTACTTCCATAATATGGGGATTTTTCATTGTTGTGTCATGATATTCATAAAATGTGGAACTCTTACCAAGAGGAATTGACATTGGGAACAAAAGAGGATAAAGTGCCCTTGGCTACCATCATTTCCCTTTGGAAGAGAGATCACTAGTCTTCTCTATTGAGGGAGAAGGTGTTGCTCACAAGGTTAAAAGGAAACTAGTACTCGAGAATCCTTCACTTGTTTTGAAAAATGGAAGGACTAACCTTGCCCCTCTTCTGAAGCCTATGGTGAATTTTGGATTCAAACTGCCTTGATTATTGTTGCTTATGGTTATGAGTCCTTCCAAAACCTTTTCTCTAATTCCAAGCTCCGGCCAAAAGCTTTGTTGGGTTCTGCTTCTCTCTTGCTTGAAGCTAGTTCTTTCTCTAATTTGGGAGTCTTTCTTTGTTTGTTGGCTTTTTAGTTTTTTTGTAGTCTCATTTCTTGTGAGACTCCTCTCGTTTGCCTTATGGTCATTTTGTAATGGGTATGGGACCTTCCCATTTTATCATAATCAAAATATTTCATTTTATTAAATAATATCACACCAAAATCTAAGCTCAAGTAATACTCACAAAATTCATTGGGTGTTCACATATCACACTTTATGCTTTGGATGTCATATGCTTCTTCCACATTTGACCACACAAAAAGTGGACACACAAATATGATTTTATTAGATACTAGTTTCATACTTTTAACTGGTTATTTTAAATATAATTATCATTATATTATTTCAACATAATAATTTCTAACTTATTTCAATCACTTTCAAAATGTAGTTCAACAATCATTTTGTTTCATATTATCATCACCATCTTTTAACATTTTTACATCATGATATTTTTACGAAGCTAAATTCCACTTGCTAACACAACATTAGTTCTATTTCCTTTAACTCGTGCAATTAAAATACTCTTTTATGTATTCTAACATAGATTTCTTTTTCCCATCATGTAAATAAGTTCATCATCTCCTTCATATTATGATTATATTGTTTACACTATCTAATTTTGAAGACAAGTTACATGGAAATCTATCTATAAGGTGCATTACCAAACATTTGAGAATGTAATAGACACAATATTATTGATAAATCATAAGGACTATATTCATTCAATGAAAATAATATGAAACATAACATTTGATATATCTCTACACATTTTATTATATCTTAGGTGTACATATAGTTATTAAAGTTTCACATCCTATATTTATACCATCAACCAGATTTTACAACAATTTTCTATATTTATGCTTCATTCTTACTCTCAGATGTACAAGGAAAATATATAAATAAATAGAATAAACTAATTAATATTCAATTCCTAATTGAAAGCTACTTGTATACTAGCCACCATATGAAGAACTTTAATAATCAAACACTCATATTCAGACAAACTAGAACAAAACTTTAGTCAAATTTGATAAAATTATATTTTAATTCCTCCCTATTTGCCTATCTATAGTTCTAAATTAAAATTTTCACTTTCTATATATATATATATCATCATTTAACATTCACTTTCTAGGTTTTTATAACTTTCACAATCCAACAGTATTAACTACTCATTGATTAAAATTTAACACAAATATATATTGATCGCCCTTTAAATAACTTAAATAACATATAATCTACTTAAATCTAAGTCTCACATGGTTATAGTTTAGATAACTTATGATTAATACAATTCACTATGTAAGAAAATTTACTTACAACACTAACATGGTTAACTAGGTAGGACATGTTTTTGAGAAATCACAAAGTGAAACCATGTTTAATCACTATATTAATGTTGGGTAAGGAGCAACATGGATCAAGATTTAAGGTGTGGTACACATTTTCGACATAGAGATAATTTTTCAAGAAGCCTAAGGTAAAGTTAATCTCTTCTAACAAGATCATTTAAACTACACATTTAATATGATAGTCATTATAAACAAATTTACATCTAAGAAAAAGTAAAAAATTGCTTTGTGCATATCAATAATAAGACACCCTAATTATATTTTTTACTATTTAACACTCTCATCTCACATTATAAAATTTGAAAATACCTAAATACACTAGCATAACTATTACAACACAACAATCACATTTTATGAGATCAACATCTAACCCTTTTCAAGAATTACTTTTAGACCATTACAAAGATATTGCACATACAACATTCACTGCATTATGTAAGAACTTCATGGAAAATTCACATTTATTTCAATATTATATATAATCTCCTAATTCCAATAATTAATTTCATTAGCGAAAATAAGAAAACAAGTAAACCATTAGTGAGGCATTGATATACAAAACTAGAGTTCAAAAATATTTGTAAATTATAGATCATTCATGCAATCTATCTATAGGTTCTATGAAAAAGGTAACATAAGATGTAATTGAGTTCAATTTTTATCAACTAAAAACTACTTAAAAAATCAATTATTTAATTACATATAACAATCCATGTACACATCCTAATAATGGCCACTTGGCTTTGACACTATATGTTGACACCATATGTAATTCCCACGAATGTAAAAAATAAAAACTTAATTAAAAACCCAACCATTTTTTGGATTTTCAATTTTCATATTGTTTAAGTGCACACAAGTGTTCCATTACCACTTGTAACTCCTCATTTGAGTGACATGCACAAGAGGCATATATAAGTAATTTTACCTTGAAATGAGAAAAAAAGATGTTTTTACCCATTTAGAATTCACAAGAAATAAAAATACGAGTTTGTACTTTGAATAGGTGCTTACACACATATCAACTTTATCACACTCAAAACATTGTTCAAAATAAACAACACATTAAGTTTATTTTGAATTTAACACAACAAAGTCTTAATCCCCTCATAAACTAAGTTCAAGGCATAATTGGAAAAACAAGGTTAGGATATAATGTATCTCTTGCACACAACTACACATGATTAACTAAATAGACCAAACAAAAGGGAATGCTACCAGAGAAAAACATGAGGTGACATTGAGGGATCTTGGTCACACTAGACCAAGAGTGATTGGTGTAACTAGAAATTAGAGTCAAACTCCCTCTTACTTAATGAGGTGAAGTGGGAATGTCAATTGGGAGTCTTGTTTGATCTCTTGCTCCTTCATTGGATAAACTTTGCTAGCACACTTAATGTGTAATACATCCAAGATATGTGAATATAGAAAAAGTAGCATGATTGAAACTATACTATTCACTTACAATAATTAAGCCAAATTGTATTATAAGAATTGTGAATTATCAAAAAAATCCAAATAAGAGATTATGGTTCAACACAATGCTCATATACATCATAACAATCCATTCACATTTTCATATATCTCCTTTCTCTTTATAATTACAATTTATAATACTCAATTTCAATTATGCTAAATTTTAAACCAGTCGTAAAGGCAACAGTCCTATAAAATTATCATTATTTACACTATACTTAAATTAAAAAACTCCAATTTCTCATTAAATGCATATACAATATATATGGTTAGAGGTCATGCATTTACATGCACACACACAAAATGGTACGAAAATCACATGTGACACCAACATAACATAAAACAACAAAATCACCTTAGCTACAATCTATGTAGGTTCCATTTATAACACCATATATTTAATTTTTCTTCTATCTAAAATTTAATATTCACTTTTAAATTGATTTCACCATAGAGATGCTTCACCAGGTTAAGTCCATACACACAAATAAACTAATAATATGATGAAAAGGATTTCTCACCATACAACTAATTATTCATGGAATTAGAATGAGTTCACAAAATAAGGATCATTAGATGATTTAAGGTTAACATATACACAACCAACATAACTTTTGTTAGACCAACTACCAAAGAAAGCCTAAAAAAGATATACTTGTATAAGGATAACAAGGTTCATGAAACATTTGATTAACTAATACAATAAGAATTGGTGAGCAATGGGGGATGCTACAAGAACCACAAAGGGATTGGGCCTTACAAAATTTGATATTTGTCTTCTTTTTCTCCTTGTAATCTCTTCTAAAGTGGCCCATTTTTCTATAGTTCGAATATTTTACCTTGGGATTTCTAGGAGGTTTAGAACTACCATTGTCCTTCTTCTTACCCTTTTTGTTTAGACTACCTATGAATAACCAAGGATTCATTTTTGGATTTTGTAACCTTCTTCCTCATCTCTTCTAAGAGAAGAACAACCAAAATCTCTTCAAGCACCAATTTTGAGATAGTGCTTCCATTACTACATCGTCACATGAGTTTGGAAAAAAACATAGAATGATCAATGCATTGATCCTCCTCTTCCATATTCACACCCATGGATTGTAACTGGGTTATAATCATGTTGAATGAATTGAAATGCTTGAAAATGAATCACCCATCCTTAAAGTGTATAACTTCTTTCATAAAAAACTTATTAACTAGGATTTAGCCTATTTAGGTTCCCCAACTTTTATTAAAAGATCTTTGTAGTAATTTCTTTAGAGACATTAAATAACATAGAATCTACCAAAAAAAATAAATCCTAATATGATTCTTATCTTTGTATTCAACACTATGAAATCATCTTTATGATATTATAGCTAGTTTTGATCTAGATACTATATCCTATATATTTGATTTCTTCCATGACGTGAATTTCATTTGATTTGTTGAGACAGAAATATCCTGCCTTCAATTCACAAGATCATTTTTCTATTCAACTCTATGAAATCATCTTATGACATTGTAGCTAATTTTGATGTGGATACTATAACCCATATCTTGCCTTTTCTATTCAACACTCGCCTTTGTATTCAACACTATGAAATCATCTTGTGACATTGCAGCTAGTTTTTATCTAGATATTTGATTTGTTCCAAGGCACGAGCTTCATTTGATTTGTTCAGACAGAGAACCATATGGATGGCCTCCACTGCCACAAACAATCTTAAGCCAACGGCAACGACCAAGAAAATAGTGCCCAGCGACGACTTTAGCTTTCACAGAAGCATCTACACGTTTATCTACATAAAATTTCTTGACAATTTCATTGTTTCACCCTATATAATAGAGCATAGTTTGCAACAATCATACTTCCCTTCCTGAACGATTGAATTTTCAGGATCGAATTTGGTAGAATTTGAATAATGGGGAGTCCCCTGTTCTTCACATTGGCACTCATTGCACTGCTGTTTGGTTGGAATGCAGATGCACAGACTTTGAATTCAAGCTGCCCTTTAGAATTCACAGTAGGTGAGAACAAAACTTATCATGCCTGCAACAACCTGACTTTAGGAGCTACTCTGTCATATACCTTCCTTGTAGAGAATGGGTCGTTCGATATAGCTTTCCAGGCCGTGCCCGCTGCTTCGGGGGGTGGGTAGGTTGGGGTATAAACCCAACAAGCTTAGCAATGATTGGCATACAGGCTTTGATTGCCTTTCAATCGACTAATGGATCAACTGTTGTTGGCACATATGATGTGGAGTCTAAGTCTGCTGCTTTGAATCCCTCAGCTATTAGCCTGAATGTGACCAACAAGAGTGCTGTGTATGAGAGTAGCAGTGGGAAGATAACAATATTTGCATCCTTGGTACTTGATTCCAACCAAACCAGTATTAATCAGGTGTGGCAAGTGGGCAGTTCAGTCAGCGGCTCGAGTCCTGGCATACATAGTACTGCTGCGGCCGATCTCAACAGTTTAGGGAGACTCGTTCTCCAAAGTGGAGCCACCTAGTATAACACAGTACATTTTAATCCATGCACTGGTTATGTATGCAAGGAATTTGTTCCACCCAAATAAGCTATACATTAACTACAATACAAATTGTTTACGTCTTTTTATAAATAAATGTGACAAAATCTTTAATGCGTTCATTCAAGCGTTTCTTTTTTTAATTAGATTTTTTTTTTGAAATTTGTTCTGTTTTACAAGTTTCAAATTTGACATTTACTAACTTGAAATTATGGAAGAACATTCAAATTCTAACCTATACGATTACGGTACAAATTTCCATTCATATAATCATGAGAATATTTATGTCAAAGACATTCCTTCTACAGAGGGATCTAACTGATTTATGAAATTGATAGTTAAAGATTCAATTGAAATCATCTTGATGATTCATTTTACATCCTCATCATACATATTTTTAGCTATTCTTACATGTCAAGTAGATATAGTTTACAACTAGAATATGATTCTAATTTATGATTTCCTGTAAATTTCTTCTGGGTTTGTATGAACTGTGTAAATCTTCCTAACGCTATAATTATCAAAATCAATCAAACAAGAAAAAGGAAAATCTTCATCATTCGGATTTGGTGACTTCAGAATATTGATATTCAATCTAGACCAATGTTTCTAGGGCAACCAAACCAACAATATATCATTGAACAAATGAAGCCCTAAGACCATATTTCTTTGAGGCAATTCTATCAAAAGTTAACACTTTGTGTTGTGTTCAAACATTTTCACACTTCACATACATATCTACCAAGCAATAAAAATATGTACTATAATTATACTTATTATTAGATATTCTATCTTTTATAACATACATTATTAAATATAAATATTATATATTATATATTTAATATATGTATTCTTATGTTTCAAAAATCTATGAATTTTAAAATATATATATTTTAAAAAAATCATTATTTTCCTTGGTCTACATGTGGCCATGTGTTCATTTTTAACTAAATCCTCTTTCATTATATTGAATTGTCCAATAAAATAAGAAGGATTTTCAATGAAGTTTTTGATGGTTGAGATTGTTTATACACATTGTCCGCTCGTTTTGAATGACACAAACACTCATTGTTGAAGGAAACTAATGAGCAAGCTAATTATTGATGTACATAATTAATATCATTTGAGTAAAATGCAAGATGATTGAAACGCATCTCAATCGTAATTTTTTTGTCATTTTATTTTTTCATTTGTCATTCTTTTGTTCACTGGATGACTCTTTAAAAGTTGCATGATATATCTTTTATTGTGTCTTTGTACAAATTATGGACTTTGCGACAACATAAATGAACAAATTCAATTCAAAAAACTTGGGATTCATTCCATAGAACTAAATATCATATTCTAACAAGAAAATTTTAACCACCTTAAATAATTTCTATTTTATATTATTGGCATAAATTTTAACATGAACTTAGACAAAACACTTAATAATATAATTTATATTAATTTAACAATATATTATAAATTAGTATATTTCTAATTTATTAGTATACTATGTATCATGTTAACTTTTAAACTTTATAATATTAAATGTTACATATATTATATTTAATTATTAATCAATAATAAATATTATTTAAGTTTTATTTAATATCATATAATTATATTATATTTAAATTATTAACAATAATAGATGGAGCACAAAGGAGCAGAACATGAGCAAAATTTCGTAGAGGTGGTGTGAAATGGCGAGGGTTACAAAGACCATGTCGTGGAAAGGAAGAAAATTGGAGGAGGGCCTCAAGTGCCATGCACTCACGGGGCTGATCGGGATGTATCCATTGAGCAACGAAATCAAGGAAGTCCAGGATCACGGAGGAACGGTTGGCGAAATTCAAACTTTCACTGGCGTTCAAATGGTGGGAAGGGTGGTCAAGGTTGGCAAGGCCGTAATCCCAGGTTCCGAAGGCCTCAACAAGGTGCAAACAATCTTTTCAATGCAAACAATGGAACAAGGTCATTCAGGCAGGATTGCAAGGGGATGCGTCAACCAGACAATTTTCCTTAGCATGGAAGCGGTGAGCAAAACCTGCTGAGGCGAGGGCAATCAGAGGCCCCCAGGAACGGCGGTGGTTTTGGTGATAGGCATGCATTAGGGAGAAGGAAGACTATGGTTTTGAGCTCCTTCAAACTCCAGGTGGAAAAGGATCATCTTGAAAGGCTGGGGTTGATTATTAGGTGGTATGGTATGAGGCTCAACTAGGACAGTTTCATGAAATGGTGGCATGGGAAATGGGGGGATGATATGAAGTTTAACGCCCTGTCGCAAGGCTATTTTGTGGTTGTTTTTCCTTCGCTGGAGATCAAGGAGGAAATTGAAAATGGCTTTTGAATCATGGATGGGTGTGGTTTTTATATATGCAGATGGTAGATTGGCTTTGATCCTTATCACCACAATTTGGATAGGATTCAAGACTGGTACAAGTTGTCAAATTTACCCTTAGAATTTTGGGCTTCAGGTATCTTGGTAGACATTGGAAATTTTTTGGGAAGGAGAGACTAGACTCAGATGGTATAAGCTCCTATATCAGAATTTCCGTGGAGAACACACCCAATAACCAGACATGGCAGGAGACAAAAATCTTCACAGACTGGGGGAACTAGGTACAGACTTTGACTCTAGACCCATACCCCAAAAGTGATTTGTTAAGGACTATAATTTGGTGAAATTAGCATCTAGAGGGAACGTAGGAACCCACCCATCACTCTTAGGATCAGGTTGGTTCAAAGGGCTCCCTTGTGGGAGCTTCTTTGGTAGGCTCGTTAATCCCACCAGAGAAGGAAGAGGAAGGTGTGCCTGGAGATGCTGTGGACTCGGTTGAGGAATTGGTGGTGTTGGAAGAACAAAAAAAGGAGATTGAACAAAAGGTGGTGGATGCCATTGATTTTCTAGGTAATAAGGTAAGGGAGGAGGACCTTAACTCCCTCATGGAAGTTGGCACAAAATTACCAGAACTAGCCAAGGAGGCTAAAAATGGAGCGATTAATATTGATAATGAAGATTGGTTTGAGGATTGGACTATTGGACTGCATCTTGACAATGATGAATCTGATCAAGAGGTAGATGACTTAGTCAAAAAATCAAGCAAGAGGCAAAGAGTTTCTATGTAGGAGCAGGGTGTGACTGAAAAATTGGGTATAGGACAAAAGGAGTGTAATAAAACTTCTCCAGACCGTGGACATTGCAAAACTCAGGGGAGAATCCCAAATAAGGAAAAACTCAAATGGGATGGAGAAGTGAATGGGCAACTAAAGATTAGTGAGATGCTAAAAGTAGGGAAGGGCGATGCCCTTCTTGAACAACCATGAAACTCGTGACCTGGAATGTTAGGGGTTTAAATTCCCCTAACAAGTGCCACCTCATTAAGCATCAAGTAGAATCAATGGCAGTAGATATTTTCTTGTTGCAAGAGATGAAGCTCGGTGATCAAGAGAGGGTAAGCTTTGGAAAGAAGATGAAGCAATGGAAGCCAATTGTGGTCAATGCAATGGGGCCTTTAGGAGGGCTCATGATCCTCTGGAAGCCACAAAGTGTTCTCTTGGAGGAGGTGGTAGTTAGTAGATCCTGGATCACTTGCAAGGTAAGAAGTATTGCCTCTAATATCAATTTTATTTTAATCAATGTATATGGGCCTAATAATTGCCTTCAGAAAAGATAAGTCTAGAATGAATTAGATATCATTTGTGGTGATCTGACCTTTGAGTTTTGTGTTCTAGGCAGGGATTTCAATGCAATCCTAAAAATGTCTGATAAAAGAGGTGGAGTGACAAGAAAGCTTCACTTTCAGTTGGATTTTGAAAGTTTCATCAAAATGAATATGCTTCTAGATATGCAAACGGGGAATGGTCACTACACTTGGACAAATAGAACGAGTGGGTTTTGTAGTATAGCTGAGAAATTGGATAGATTCATGTTAAGAGGAGATTTAAGCCTCTTTCCATTTACCTTGGAAAGAAAGATCATTCCTGTCTCGGGCTCGGATCACTTTCCAATAGCTTTGGAGATTGTGGGGGAAAGGAGTCCGGTGAGATGTCCATTTAAATTTGGGAACATGTGGTATAAAGACCTAGATTTTCTACACTTGATCAAGTGTTGGTGGGAAAATTGTAATCCAGGGGGCTCAAAGGTGTTCAACATTGTCACCAAATTAAGAGTGGTAAAATAGAATTTGAAGCTTTGAAATAGAGATCATTTCAAAAAAAATTTGAAGAAAAAAAGAAGATGGAAGAATCTTTGGAAGCTAAGTTATCAGAAGAAATAATTAAGAATGGGATGGACAACCACCATTTCTTGGAAGAACATGAGCTTTTAAAGAAATTTAATGACATCTTGGCAAAAGAAGAAATTTTCCAGCGTCATAAATCAAGAGAGACATGGCTCTCTACAAGTGAAAAGAACACAAAGTTCTTCCATAATTCAACTAAGGTATGTAGGGAGATCAATAGAATCAACAACATCAAAACAAGTGATGGTAGGGTCTTGGATAAGATAGAGGATGTGAAGGCAGCCATGATGGAGTTCTTTGAGGACCTTCTGAATGAGTGGCTGGGGTTGAACTTAATTGCACAGTAGGAGATTTTGGAATGTATCCTAAAGATAATCACGCAAGAGAAAAACATGATTTTGAACAGTAAATTCACAGAGAATGAAATTTGCCAAATTCATCCCGATAAGGTTCTAGGCCCAGAAGGCTTCCCTGCAGGCTTTTTTCAGAAGTGTTGGGACATAGTGGGAAATGATATTTATGAGGCAATTGAAGATTCCAGGAGTTCAGGAAGGGTGCTCAAAGAGGTAAAAAACACCTTTATTGCCTTGATTCCCAAGGAAAAACCAGAGTCCCTCGATGAGTTTAGGTCAATCTCCCTTTGCAATACCATTTACAAAGTTCTAGCCAAAGCAGTGGCTAATAGGATAAAACAAATCCTTTCTAGCATCACTTAAGAAGAACAAACTAGTTTCATACCAGGAAGATCAATTCTTGATGGTGTCATAATTGCTCAAGAGGATATCCATTCCATTCAAACCATGAAAAAGTCAGTAATGTTAATCAAGCTTGACATAAGGAAGGCATACGACAAGGGAGACTGGCAATTTCTTTTCAAGACTTTGAAAGACTTTGGTTTTAGCAGGATTTGGTTGGACTAGATCTTTGGATGGATTGCTCACCCAAGATTCTTAGTTCTTTTGAATGGGTCCCCTTAAGGTTTTTTCAGTGTCCCATGGGGGCTATGCCAAGGGGACCCATTGTCACCCTTTCTGTTCATTATAATGGTTGAGGCCCTTGGCAGATGTATCACCAACACTTGGAGTTGTGGTAGGGTGGAGGGGATGCAAATGACTTGTGGAATTCTAGGAGGTAAGCCTAGCTAAATCCATGGTTTTTTTCTTCAGTACCCCTGTGCATAGAGAGGATCAAATTCTAAGAATTTTGAAATTCAAGAGAGGGAAGCTACCTTGTAAATACCTCGGTCTCCCGCTTGCCAAGGGAGTGCAATCAGGAAAATTATGATAAAATTTGGTAAAGAAGAGGATACGATCGCCTCATGGAAGTGTAGGTGGTTGTCTTGGGCTAGATGCTTAACAAAACACAAAGCTATGATTTCTGCCTTGCCATTGTATATGTCGTCTTGCCTCCCCATGTTGGCTGAGGCGTGAAAAAATCTAAACAAGAAAATGAAGAATTTTTTGGTAGGGAAAATTTGAGCACTGCAAATCTCATTTGGTTAAGTGGGAGAAGGTGTGTGAATGTAAAGAAAGGGATGGGGCAAGCCTAAAGAATCTCCTCTACCAAAACAAAGCACTAGGTGCCAAACTATTCTAAGCGTTACACACTAGGAAATAATCTAAATGGGAAAATATTTTAAAGGCGAAGTATATGACCACGGATGAGCACATAATTTTTACCTCCAGGAACCTCCCCATGGGATCTAGGATTTAGAATTTTATATGTAGTTGTAGAGAAGTGATTTTGGACTTTCTAACTTGGGGAATCAGAGATGGAAGTGGTGCCTCTTTCTAGGAGGATTCTTGGGAAGGTTTTCCCAAATTGTCTGATTCAGTTGAGCTTGGGAATGTAAGGACTATCACTAAGCAAGAATGGGGGGATAAGGTAAGGGACTACATGTTAGTAAAATTGGAGGATGACTAACCTAAGGATGAATGGAAGAGTGTGTGGGGTCTAGGCCTAGATCTTGAAGAAGAAGTTTACTACGAAGGTGTGCAAAAGGATCAAAATATCTGTCACAAGGCAAGTTTGGATATATTAAGATGGGGAGCTACTTCAAATGGTGAATACAATGTGAAAGAAGGTTAGAATAGAATCTTTGTGGGAATTGGAGGAAGTAAGCTTCCCAACAATCTGTGTTGGAACAAGGTGTTTTTGCCTAAGGTTGAGATCTTTACCTAGGTGATAGCCCAAGGATGAGTACTCACAGTAGACAAATTTTCCAAGTTAGGTTTTTCGGGCCCATCCAAGTGTTGTTTATGCAAGAAAAATGAGGAAACTGGTGACCACCTTCTTAATTTCTACTACACTCAAAGTTGTTGGTAGTGGTTGCTAACTTAGTTGAATTGGAAAACTGTCATGTCAAATAAACTTTTGGATATTCTACTAAGTTCGTCATCTTTACATAAACATGCACTATATAGCTGTGTTTGGATTGTGAGCCCCTCATTGTTGATCTGGGAAGTCTGGAAAGAAAGGAATAGACAAATTATTTAGGAGAAAGAATTATCGCCTCAATTGCTTCAAAACAAGATTGAAGCCTACCTAGTCGAGCTAGTGAACTCTAGAGTGAGGGAGGCTGATCCCAAGAAGGGCACATTCACTGAATGGGATGCAAAGTTGCGTTGTAGTCTAAATAGCCTATGGGTACCATCCATCGAGGAAGGTGGCTCCAAAAATTAGGAAATGAGGAAAACCATACAATGGTTGCCCCAAAGTTAGGTTTGTACAAGCTCAATTTTGATGGAACCTCATGTGGCAACCGAGGAGTATTAGGGGCAGGCTATATAGTTAGAGATTGGTGAGGGAAGGTTGTAGGTCAGTTTGTTGATCCTTTGCCGAAGGGGACAAATAATATGGCGGAAATGCAAGAAGTGATCCTCATATTGAAGTTGTGTTAGGATTTAAAATTAAAAAATCTAGCCATTGAAAGAGATTCTTCACTGATAATCAATGCTCTCAGAATGCGAAAGATGGTCGATTGCAAATTGGTGGTTAGATTGGAAGAGGCTTTGGACCTAATGTATAGTTTTGATTTGGTTTCTATATCCCAGATCCTCCATGAAGGAAACATTGAAGCAAATCAGTTATCCAATTTGGTGGCTGATAGGAAATCACTAAAAGAGTTGTTGTCATAACAGGAAGTTAAGGAACCTGTGGGTGACTAGCTGGGAGCCTTTCCACATATTTTCTTGTGGAAAGGCTAGGTTCTCTCAAGGAAATTTGGTGATAAAACTTGGCATGACACTTTGGCAATTGGAGTAGGTGGGGGGGGGAAGTCTTTTTATAGGGAGTCATTTTGGAAATGATGTCCGAGCAAGTTGGGTTGTTCGATGGTTGGTGATATGATGTTTAATTAATGCATCTTGTTTATTGTTTCATTTTTCATCAACATCAACAATGGAATTAAGAGGGAAATCTACGGGTGATTAGACTAGATGTGGCAAGCCTCCTTGTTGGTGTATCACGACTCCTCATCATGTACGCTAGTCACCGAGTGGTAGGTGAGCAAGAAAATTCAGGTGCCACACACACTTTTACATAGTGTTGTAAGTGTAGTAAGCTTTGGTGGAAAAAGAACCATAAATAACGGAGGGTGGCACAGTTTCGCTAAAAGTTCATTTTCATTTTCTTGTCTTGCACTCTATTTTTGGGCATGGCAGAAAGATCCAAGTTTATAGTGGAGATGTATGTGGAGTTTCTAGTGAGCTTGGGTCTCGACACACCTATCCATCTGGACTACAAGGTTTGGCAGATTTCTTTCAAGGCGATAATCAATTAGCGGTTAAAAGGGATAATGCTTAGGATTGATCATCATACAATGGTAGTAGTCAAAATGATATTGGGCAAGGGGCATTTATCAAACTTTGAGACTTTCTAGGTTAACACCCTCATTGTCTCTTGGTTCTTGGCTTGTGTGCTTAATATTCACACACCAAAAGCGGAGGCGAAGACGATAGTCTGCAAACTCTCCAAAAAAGGGCTTTTGGTAGGGTTGGATGAGATCTTGCACACGACATTCCTAGGTCGTGGTGCACCTCGACCTTGTGATCTTTCGCTGTTAATAGTACCTGGTGAGGTGGTCAAAGTCTATCCCCTGCTATTGGAACTAAAAGGAATGGCTCTGGTCAAGCAGTAGAAAATTGTGGTATATGAGGTAAGCTTCCTCAAGAAGGTGTTGATGCTGAAGCCTGTGAATGATTTTGATCGGGTCCCTACGTTTGATCAATTCAGAAAAATGAATGGTTTTTAGGAGGTGGTTAGGTAGTTCAGGGTTAGTGGTCTGTGAATATAATTAATATACTATTTGGCATCCTTTGTAATTACATATGGCTTTGGTTCAGAGTTGGTTTTGGGGTTTTTGGATGGCTCGGCGATGGCTAGGAGTCGCATTTTAGGTGGCTTTGTGATCCTTTTTTTGTTAGGTGTCTAGTGTTTGGGTCTGGGTTGATGACTAGAAGTTAACGGGTCTGTAAATTTTGTACTGGTGATGGATATCTTTGGCTCTTGCACTGCAGACGTTTGTAATTATCTTTGATAATCAATAGAATTTACCTTACGTATCAAAAAAAATTATTAACAAAAATAAATACTATTTTTAATTTATTAATTTTTGTTACGTAAGCTTTAGATGATGTGAGAATTTAGCATGGCCTACACCAGGTGAGATCACAGAGGAGGGATCTCATCTCCACAAACTCACATCTACATCTATTTTATTAAGCAATGGTAAAACTAGACCATTCAAATCTCTTTCTACTATTCCTGATGTCATTATCAGAAACACAATCTATTCTAGATTAAACAAAATTTATAGTTGCCACCTACAATAACAAGACTTAAGATTCCACATTTCTGCCTTTATTGGAGGACTTCAAAATCATATGATGTTGAGGATTCTATTTTCTCCTCTTTACCTTAGTCAATCCATCATCTTTTATATGATAGTGCTCCACTTCTGGACCACCTACGCAACTTGTAACTACATAATTCTCCATCAACACAAAAGAGCAAGATGGGGCAACATACATTGGTTGGCAGCATTCAACATCTATACTAACTTCACAGCCTGTAGCCATTGAGGATTCCATTGCAATCCCATTATTGTGATGGACATCAGTTGGAGTTGAAGAACAATCACCAAGAGAGGGAGGGGAGCAAGCCTTAGTGTCCTTTAAAGGAACTTGGGGATGATTTGATACTTGAGGGGAGTTGGGAGGAATGACATAATGCTGAGGCCCAACCCCATCCCAATAGGAATGTTTCCCAAAGGAGACCAAATTCCCCACATCTTGTTGTTTTTGATAATGGGAAGTGTGATGTTGCATTGAGAAACATTGCCTACATCTAAAGGTGATTTTCTCATAGTCAATAGGTTGCGACCAACATCTATTTCCCACCTTCAACATGATCTTAGCAGGGAGACCACTAGATAAATTCATTTCAACAAATACTCAAGCATGAGTGGAGTTCTAATATTCGATTGTTTCTTTGGAAGTGTAGTGATACTTCCCCTAAGACATTCCCAATGGCTCGCAGACAATCAAGATCTCGAAATTGTAGAGGAAGATATGATAGTCATACCCAAAATAAGCTATAGTGAAGACATATGTGCGTAGATCAAAGGCGGGGAACCATGGTTTCATACACAAAAAATCACCTTGGAAGATCCAAGGTCCATTCTCCAACACTAGCGTCCTATCCTCCTTAGAGTCAAATTCTAATATAAAAAACCCCTTGGCATAGGGGTAAATCTAGAATCACATAATTTTGGCCATTTTTTTGTGAATTTGCAAATTAGGGCATAATCTTGCAAAATAACCTCCCGCTCCATGGCCAAATCGTCCAAACACACCTTTGGGGTTATGGATGATGGGCATACAACAAGAGGGAGACTCAACCCAACATCGAAACCTTAGTTGTTAGAGGTCATTATGCGAGTGGAGCCCTCAAAGCTATCATTCTCAACTTGAAAATCCATGCACAATGTGTCCCTAAAGTTCCTGTTGGTCATTTATGGGATAGGAAATTTAGCCAAGGGCATGCTATGGCTAGGGTTTGATTGAAACACCACTGGTTTTGCATGAAGGAATGATCTCTAGAAGGCAATGGACGACAAAGCTCGTGGAGACATCTCAGAGCCAGCCACGACCCCCACACCTGTGAACACCTCAAAGGAAGCACCATCAAGAATAGACAAAGTCCACAACCCAAACTCATGTAGATCCTAGGAATTCAAATGGTTAGACAAAGCAAGGCAGGCATGCGCGGAGCAAATGAAGGTAGAGCGAGGCATTTTTTCCCTCTTAACATTTTTATTCTATTTAATATTATATAATAATTAAATTAATTTAAAATTATTTTTTAATTATAGAAATAATATTTATTATATGATTATGTCATATTTAAATTATTAATTGATAATAAATATTATTTAAATTTTGTTTAATATTATATAATAATTTATAAATTAATTTACAATATTATATTTAAATTATAATCAATAATAAATATTCTTTACATTCTATTTAATATTATATAATAATTTATAAATTAATTCAATAGTATTTAATAAATATATAAACATGATATTTATTTCAATAGTATTTAAATTTGTAAATAATGTATAGATATAATAGAACAAATTACATTAAATTACATTTAATATGATTGTTGGATAGAAAAGAAAAGTTAATGTTAATTCATTTGAGAATGTGATTATCAACACATAATTTATTAGGAGGGTGTGATGTTGTATGGACCTTCGGAGTATTTGACCTTAAAATGTACTAATATTCAAGAACATATATCAAAATATTATCTACACATTCATAAGGTTGTATGTGAAACTAAAGCAAAACAAGTACGGATATGAGGAAAATAATGGCATTGTGTAATTTAAGATTCCTAAAGGTGAGAAACAAGTGCAAACAAGAGAAGTAAGAAATAAAATACAATAGGTTAATCATAATGGTGTCCAACAAACAAATATTTTGAAACATAGTACATATTCAATGAAAATGCCATGCCATGTGCAATTGCCAAATGATTTCATCCTTTGGCACTCTCTCCTTACAAATTTCAACTTACCAATTAGTACAATTGTTGACATGTCAAATATTGTAGTTAAAAATATTTTTATTTTGATCTCTTAGATATCTACTATCTTGAGAAGTATAAAGGGATAAGGGCACTAAAGGATAGTGCATATGTGACATCTTAAAAATAAAAATGAAGACATACATGTTGATTACAAATAATTCAATACTCATTAAAATTATTCCATTGGTTTGAAACTTTAAAGGTATAGCCACCATACTAGGTGCCAACCTATGTCAACATTCTTGTTTATGCATTGGCTACTAATTGATCCATGCATATCCATGTGGATATACTTGTATGTTTGCAAGAATTGAATATCATACACTAATAAATTTGCGTGTCAATTTTTATGTAAGAAAATATCATGATGTGAATCTTGCACTACTTAAAGTGCAATCAAATTGTCTACACATTATAAATGCACATCTAACTAGTGAAAGTTGGCACATAAGCTTAATCACTCTTTTTATATCAGAGAGAGAAGGGTAGGACAGAGGGAAGAAGAGAGTAGGAGATAAAGAGACAAGAGAGGTAGAGAGATGTACAAAGAAGGATTATTATTTATATATAATAATTCTCATTTGACTTTGTGTACATTTCAAGGACATCATGCACTTAAGAGACTAAAATTTAAACATTAAATAATATATTTAAAGTTAATATAAGTGGATGCATAGCCAATCCAAATTTGTCACTTGTTCATGTAGATTTTTATTGCATACACAACATTATTTGCTTAATAAGATATAAATTGACCTCATATATTACATGAATGTATGATTTTATTTTTTTTGAAATTAACTTGCATTGAAATCATCTTGACCATTCATTTTACATCATCATCATTCCATGCTGTGGAATTTTCTTGTATGTCACAAAGCTATGATTTACAACTAGAATACAATTCTAATTTGTACTTTCCTACAAGATTTTTTTTTATTTGTATGAACTCTATAAAACTTGATTGCATACACAACATTATTTGCTTAATAAGCTATCAATTGACCTCATATATTACATGATGTATGAAAAAAAATGGAAAAAAAATGAAATTAACATGCATTGAAATCATCTTGACCATTCATTTTACATCTTCATCATGCTATTCTTTGGGTTGTTCTTGTATGTCACAATGCTATGATTTACAACTAGAATATAGTTTTGATTTCTTCTTTCTTGCAAGATTTTTTGGATTTGTATGAACTCTATAAATCTTCCTAGCACCATGCTTGACTATTAAATCCATGTTATCTTCATGTGATCTTGCTTTGGACTTCCTCATTGATCGAATCCTCATTCTTCTATCTCTTTTCCTTTTTGCTTCTTTCTCTTTCCTTGCTTCAATTTGTTCAGGCGTCAATGCATTCCTATCTTTCCTCTTATTACGAACTTGTGAACCCATTATTATAAAATTCTCAAGTACAAATGAATACAATAAAGTCTCTCTCTTTGTTCCTCCAAACGAGTAGGAAAACCAACACAATTCTATCACTCTAAAATTGTTTACATGATGTCTCTTCAAAAATTCAACTTAAATTGCAAGTTGAAGACCTATAAAGACAAAACTTGATAGAAACTAGTTGAATTAGTTGTTGGTATGTGGCTAATTGATCATGCTATAATCAGAGTAGCCCATGGTAGACACCTTCGTCATTCTTCTGGAACCGGTCGCTGTGCCCCTAAGGGGTTCGGGGGCACCTCGGTGAATTCTTACGCATTTTTTCTGCCACAAAAGGAAAAATCTCTGAAAAAGAAAGAAAACCGACTTTGTAAAACCCTAATTCTGGAAGCTTCTAAAAGCTTGTTAAAAGGGGTTGGGATGGGAGTTATAGTATGAAAAAAAACATCATTATTCGCAAGATTGTAAGGTAGCTCTTGTAATCGATAATAAAAGCATTGATGGATGCTGTTTGGTGGATGTAGCCCAGATTGGGTGAACCAAATGCTTAAATTCCTCTGTAAGTTATGATTTATCTGCGGTGGCTGTTTTAGTTCTCCGCTTATTATTTAAATATGTATTTAATTGTTAGACATCTGCTTAATCTCTAACCCTAAAATTAGTCATACTTGGCTGCATATGTGAAGCTGCGTGCACTTTACAAGAAAAGATTGCTAGTAAAATTTAAAAAAATAGTAAAGAGAAATGGATCTGCTTATAAAATATGATCCCATTTCTATTTCAATGGTCCAAACATTAAATATTAGGGAAACATGATCCCAATTTATAAAACGGGATCCTGTTTTGTATCTTGTTTCTAAAAATTTGAATTTGTGCTCAGGTCGTGGTCGGGTTTTTGGCTTGTTTTTTGGTTTGGGAAAAGCCTTGGGGATCTGAACCTAGGCCTTGGGCCTAGATTGACCTGCAAGTTGAAGGTCCTATCAATGTCATACGAAAATAGTGACTTTGGACATATGTCTGAATACTTTTTTTGCAGAATTTTTTGACAAAATTAAAACCCATTATAGACGAGATAGTGCAAATTCCAAATATGTAATTTTTTTACAATTGGATTGTTTTTCTATTTTTCAATTAATTTCTGATGATTTGGTCCATAAACTTGAAATATCAAGTTTTTTTTATTAATTTAATAACTTTTTATTAAAATATTTTTTTTTGTAAAGAATTGTATGAAAGCATACTTCAAACAATTCTTTTCAATTTGAAAAAAAAAAATGATAATTTTAGGTCATCTTATGCATGACATACATGACGATTTTTCAAAACGACAAATATGGCTGATAAAAAAATAGCAAAAAAAAATCCAATAAAAAATTATAAAAAATTATCGAAAACATGCTTAAGTGAGTTAGAAATCTTTTCCCGAAAGGATTTAGAAAAATATGATAATTTAGGTCAAAATATGGATGACGTACATGTGCATGGTATGGTAAAAAGAGTGACTTTTAAACAATAGTTTTTAGAAATGCCTATTGAAAATCAATTTGTAGCATTTGGGTATTGAAATAAATTACATATTTGGAAACTAGACTCCAAGTACTACATTTTATGATTAGTGACTTTTTTCAAGATCCCATCTCTTAGTGCTTCAAATTTTAAGGTCAAATGTGTCAAATTCTGAAAATCAAGGAAAAAACTTCCACTTTTTAGCCAAAAAGTGGGCTCAACTTCTTGCCAACACCCATGAGACTTTTTGTGCCCCCAAAAGAAATTTGTTCTAGAGAGCTGAAATTTGAATGGGATCGAATCTGCATATTATTGTGGACTTCCCTATTTTGACTGGTATTCCTTTTCTTCCTCATTATTATTTGCCATTCATTACTCCCATCCCCATTAGTAAGATCAATTGGAATTCGCGGAGGGGCCAAAGAGAGAGTGCTCAGCTTCAATTGTATGAGGTCCCATGCTAGATGTAGCGGCACCTGAAGACTGTTGAACTGTTTGCACAAAAATAATCATGAGAGGGATTTTGAGAGGTGGCAACTGTGCCACCAACACCATTAAAACAACAAGATTCATTCTGAGAAGGCGATTTCTAATCCATCTTTAAAACTGTAGTCAATTCCTCAATCTTCCCCACATTCTTACTATTGGGTACATTCTTTGGGGAACCACAACTCTTGGAGGGATTTGAAATAGAATAATGCTTAGGAGAAGCATCCTTCTGCCAAGAAGCCACCCAATTTGCTTGGGATTTCATATTTGGACATTCTCCTGCAATATGTCTAGTTTTATAACACCTTCTGCACTTGAAGGTTAAGCCTTCGTAGTCCAAGGTTTGCAACCAGCTATTCCCATTCGCTTTCAAAATGATTTCCGTTGGAAGGGCTTTGGAAGTGTCCACCTCAACCAAAATCTTCAGAAAGGTTGTATGCATGAAGTCTTTTGAGTTTGCATTTGTGCGTAAAAAGTTCTTGAGAGTATTGCTAATAGCTGCAAAACACGATTCAAACCAATAGTGGAGAGGAAGATTTGGGAGGCGAACCCAAATTAGCATAATAGAAAATGATTCAGTGGCCAAGTCAAAGTTGGGGTGCCACGGTTTTAAAAGCAGTGTGCTCTCTCTCCAATGCCATGTGTTGTTGGGTATGGCATTTTTGTCATGCTTGTTGTCAAAAGCCACTATGAAAAAACCTTTTGCACTAGGGTAAATCTCCAAGTTGTTTTTCATTAGAGGAAGCCAAAATTTTGAAATCCACTCATGCAGTCTTGAAAGGCTAGGCCAAAATTGATTGAACCTACCAATTAACCCATTTTGAGAGAAAAAAACCTTATTTTTCACGCAGTTCCTTCACTACAATAGCATCAAACTCTAATTCCATGGGTTTATCTTAACAAAGAATAGTCCCCCTATTGAGTATACCTAATTTCTTGGGTTTCAAAGAGGCAACATACCTAGATCTGGAATTATTTGCTGAAAATTCAGACAGAGGGGTGCCCTCAGTTCACTCATCCATCCCCCGTCAATTTTTACTACATTCGCAAAAGAGGCTGTAGTAGATTTGACCCCCACCAGGCTTCACATTTGAGGTCAAGGAGGATCATGGGAAGGCATCAACCCTGCAAAAGACAATCCCAAGCATCGCCCGAGCGACATCACCACCAAATAGTTACGTTGAGGAGGAATTCGACAAAGTATGCGCCTACATAGGTAGACACCCTTCCCATCCATCGCTTGAGATACCCATAGCTGAGTTTCCATCGCCATTTTGCAAAAACCCCACACTACCAAAAGCCTCGTCAATGTCTGCGAATGATGCCCTAGTTTTTGGCAGTGACACTATTCAGAGATTCTATATTATTATATATAATATTTTAATTAACATATAATTATAACAATTTAATTATGTTAATGAACACTAATTAAATTAAATTAAATTATTTAACAAATAATGCTTTGAGAAAAATAATAATATAAGATTAATAGAAATTCAAATCACATTAATTAATCTATATTACTATTTTAATGTATATATAAGATTATTTATATATTATATAATTATATTATCAATATAATATAATATAATATAATATAATATTTAATCAATTTACTAATATATTATTATAATAATATTAATTATTATAATTAGAATAATTTAATTACATTAATGAAAGTTAATTAAATTAAATCAAAATTATTTAAAAATAATGCTTACATTAATGAAAGGTGTCACAAATTTAGTGACCCTTGTCACCTCATAAATATTGATCACACTTTTTTGCATCTTGAAATGTCAAGAATGTTATTTAAGACTTGTAAGGATCATCTTTTGAACACACTTTTCTTTGTTGCGTTGTTCATTTTTTCTGTTGTACTTTTCTTAGAATGTTTAGATGCACCATTCTTGTCCTCAATACATTATATCTTTCAATCTCATAAATGAATTTTAATCTTCCATATACATTAATAAATAAAATAAAATAAATTCAATATTAATAAAAAATTAAAAATAATATTACTAAGTAAAATTGACAATCTTATTACATACCACTTAATAATTCCATACTAATGTTATCTGCCCCTTAATACTATAATATTCCTAATTATATATATGTATACATACATACATACATAGATATATATACATATATATATGTACACACATATACACATATATATATACACTTACAGACACTTATACATATATATATATATATATATATATATATATATATATATATATATATATAACCTTATTACAATTTTATATTTTTATAATTATATGCTACGGATGCAATGATCTACCACCATCTTTAATTTTAATTGAATTTATCTGTAAATCCAAAATCTTATGTTATTTTATATTTAAGTATATTTATGAAAGTGGCTCAAATAATTGCTGTGCAGATGGTCTACATTCAACTCAACCTCTGTACTTTCCTTTCAAAAGAAAGAATATTGTGATTATCCATTCTCTTCAATATTTTTCTATAAAAATATAAATCATCTGCCTTTTGAAATGGAGATCTTTGGCATGCCTTGCTCTTTGGAATATTTTGGCTGTTGGGATTTTAAAACATTATTATCCTGAATAATATAAAAACTCAACCCTCTCTCCACTTTGAGTGCTTTGTTCCGGATGCACTGCATGTGTTTCTCGCCATTCTTGATTGGACAAAAATGTTATAAAGGCGTGATCTCCACCACCACAAACAACCGTTTCACCTACTGCTACAACTAAGTAAACGGCGCCGACCAACGACTTTAACGTTGACAGAAATAATAGCCACACGTTAGGTAATCTACATTAAATTTCTTCACAACTTCCTCTGTTTCACCTTTATTATATATCGTAGTTTCTGCAATTCGCCCTATAATCATACTTCCCTTCATTCAAGCTTGGATTTTCAGGAGAGAAATTTGGTACAACTTGAATAATGGGGAGTCCCCTGTTCCTCATATTTGGAGTCATTGTGCTGCTCTTAATTTGCAGCTGCACAGACTTCAAATTCAATCTGTCCTATAAAATTCACGGAAGGGGATGCCAAAACTTATAAATTCTGCAACAGCCTGAGTTTAGGAACTTCTCTGTCATATAACTACCATGTACAGAATGGATCGTTAGACATAGCTTTCAAGGCCGCCCCTCCTCCTCCTAGGGGTGGGTAGGTTGGGGGATAAACCCAAAAGAGCAAAAGATGGCTGGCACACAGGCTTTGATTGCCTTTCTATCGACTAGTGTATCAACTTTTATCGACACTTATAACGTGTCCTCTACATCTCCTCCATTCAATCCTTCAAGGATTAGCCTCAATGTGACCAGTGTATGAGAGTAGCAGTGGGAAGATAACAATATTTGCATCCTTGGTACTTGATTCCAACCAAACCAGAATTAATCAGGTGTGGCAAGTGGGCAGCTCAGTCACCGACTACTACTCCGGCCAATCTCGAGAGTTATGGGACACTCGATCTCCAAACTGGAGCCACCTCTTCTCCTTTTGTAAGTATTGCATTTTAAAGCATGGGTTTCTTCAATTTAATGCCTCTTGCTAGGTATATTTAGAGAACAAAGCCATCAAGATCCAGGTGAGAAGGGAGGTTGAGTGTGTCTATATAGATTATATACATAGAGAGAGTTTAATATTTTGATTAGGCTGCAATGAAAGTTTCAATAGATATAGAGTTAGGTGTGGAATTTTATTTATTTTGTTTTAGATTAGTTTTTTTATCGTTTTGAAAAGTTAAGCTGAACAGTTCAAACAAGTGTTGAGGCGAGCCTACACCACAATTTTTCAGCCCTTTCTTAAAAATCCATCTGTTAAGCCATTTTTGAAAAACCCAACTAAAGAGTTTGAAGGAATGGATAATATGTTTTCTTTTAAAAATTAAAGTGTTCAAACATGTCTAGAAACCAGTATACATATTAATTATCCCATGGTATGTGCTAGAGAATGATTCAATTATTTTTATTTAGATCATAGCCTTTGGTTTAATAGACAATGTTTAATTATTGTTCTCAAGAAATTCAATTACAACATTATAATTGTATAAATTATAATATTTTTTTATTAATTACAAATAACTAATCTCAATTAAAACACATTTTTATACCAAATTCATTATTTTGTAGATTAAGATAAAATTTAACTTTCTATAAACCTCTCTTTGGCAAGTGAGACCAAAAGAACATCCACTATTGAGAGTCAATCTTCTTGTCCATAACATTCATTCCATTTGTAAATAATTTGATCTAACTTCTATCTAAATATTATGAATCTACTCAAAACTCAAACCTTGTAATCCAACCTTTTGTGTTTGAAACTTTATAATCCATTGTTGCACAAATATTTATATACAAATATCAATTACTAATGTAATTAATCTCAATCAAAACTCATTTTTTAATCAAATTTATTGTTTGTATATACTAAGATAAAATTTAAATCCTTTATATTCAAATCCAATATTTAACTTTCTACCTCTTTTTGTTGAAGAAAATTCAACAATTCCTCAAAAGGTTGTTAAGTTTTTAGCTCAAATAGGAACTATAAAAAATTAGTGTGAATGTGTAATAAAAAGTTTAAGTCGTTCAAGTTAGACTATTTTGCATTCCACTTTGAAGGACTAAAGTGAAAGTTTGTATTTAGCTAAGTAAGGCCAAAGTGTAATGACTCATTAGTGATTAAAGTCTAAAAGTGGTTCAAGTTAGACTATTTTGCATTCCACTTTGTAGGACTAAAGTGAAAGTTTTTATTTAGTTAAATAAGGCCAAAGTGTAATTATTCATTAGTGATTTAGATTTCTCTTCCAACTCATCCTTATAAATGATAAAAGATACTTTTATAATTAATGCTAATTTTTAGAAGATTAGATTTTAGCTAAATTAGTATAAAGATAGAGCAAGATAGAAAGAATGTGAGGCTTTATAAGTTTTTTAAACGATTAAGAAATTGAAGTTGTAACATAGTAAATGTATATTTCCATGCAATTGTGAGTTGTATCAGTTGTGGAGATTGTTTTGTAGGTTTTTCAAAGGAATAAAACATTGATTTGAAGGTTTAATTCTTTGTGTATGCTTTTTCTTTGTAATTTTTCCAAAGGAATGAAAGATTGATTTGAAGGTTTAATTGTTTGTGTATGCTTTTTCATTTAATATTTTCACCATTGTGTGATTAATGTAATGTTATTTAGAATTATGACATAATCACTAGGTATTTTGAAAATTATTCATGGTATCAAAGTCAAAAAGGCTGGATAAAATCACACAAGATGACAAGGAGTTTTGAGGTTTATTATTTCAAGAGTTCATAGGACATTTATTTAGAGGATTCCATTTTAATGAAATTGGATTAGATTTTATGAAGAAGTCATAGGATTTTTGGTAAAATGTCACAATGGTGAGTTGGAAATTGTGGGTTCTTTTGTTAAATACTTACAAATATTTTTAATGATAATTTGTGACCCTTTATGTATAAAATTGTGGTGGGAAAAAATGCTATTAGGTAGGAATATTTCATGAGCAAGTTTTCTCCAAAATTCATGATGTTTATTTTTGCATGATAAATTATATTTTATACTATGAAAATTTGCAACTTAGGTGATTTTGATTCATTCCAAGGTTTTTAATTTTGTAAACCATTTTTAGAGAAAACAAAGCCCATGAATAGATGTGAAACAAATCCACGATGCCAAGGTTTGTGAAGTCTATGACATTTTTTTCCTTGTCGTGTAAAATTCAATGGGACTAGTGGCTAAGGTAAGATGATGACCAAGGTTTGTAAGTTGGTTGTGTTGGAGAATGTCAAGATCAAAGAGCTTGAATAATTTATAACCTTCCACAAGTGAAAATATGAGCACAATAGTGTTTCTATCAATATAAAATAAACAATTTATACTTATACAATGAGAAAGCTTTGCTTATATAGGCAAAGTAGATGAGGTAGAAAGGTAGGATTGAACAACTAACTAACCCTTCAATAGTGCAACACTCATGAGCTCACTTAACAACTATGTGAGAAAGTGTCAAATATGCATTTAGTAGGTGTCTTAGATGATGACGATACGTATCAATGCTATGAAGTGAGACAAAACACTAAAATTCCCTAAGTGGAGACTTAAGTAATGGGTGATCCCATAATAGTGGTTTACAATTTTTGGCCAAACTAGACACTTAATTATTATTTTTAACTAAATCACATTCGGGCACCTATAGCGGCTAAATGTGAGGAATTTGAAGATGGTGCAAACTAGAGTCTCATCAAATTTTGTCTGTAGATTCTAAAAATATTTTTTCAAAATTTTTGGAATCAAATTTCACTTCTTTTCCATCTCCCACGAAAATTGATTTTTTTGAGAAACAACATTTTTAAAAAGTGACTCTGCATTATAATGCATAACTTTTTCCATGAAGGATAAAATTCTAATTCTTTCAAATTTAGATTTGTAACTCTGATATCTAGTGCTTCCACTTGGTTAGATAGTTTTTTATTGAATATTTTTCCTTAATCAAGTTTCAAAGTCAAATGAATTACAATTCAGACACGCCTTGTTACGTATAATTTTTTGTATGTCAAAATTTAATTTAATTTTTTGTTGGATCAAGGACTTCAATATCTGGTGCACTCCATATTTTCAATTTTTTTTTTTGATAATCTTCTATTTTTCCACATGTGAAGAACAAAGAAATTCATTTTCGATGAAAAACCTATGTTTAATAAAACTTAAAAAACAAATACACAAAACCAAAACATATTAAAATTATATTCATTGGATAGCTTGTTCTGAGGAATACTATAATCATTTGAAATAAATTTTAAATGAATTCATTTGATCCCCCAAAAGCTAAATGAAAAGTGATTTTTTATCAGCATTTTGATAGGTGTAAAGGAGATGCATTTATAGGTATGGTTTAAAACTAGCAGAGGTTCTATCCAAGGGGTTTTGATCTAAGGTGATTTGATCAAACCTCTTCAATTGGAATCCTTAAAATGGAACTTTTTAAGGCTTAAATCATTATATTTTCTAAAAATATGTGATTTCAGCTAAAATTCGTTCCTCTCAGGAATTGTAAACCACTATTATGACAACACCTAATATTAATTGGACTCTCCTAAGTAGGGTAAAAGCTAACTAGTTTGATAAAGTCACTATTTACACCAACCCTTCCCCCCTTAAGTGCAACTTAGGGAGTACAATGTATACACTAATGTTGAGTCCCGACTACTAGGCCATGTTAGGTACTCATGTACAAAATTCTCACAAAGTGGAGAAATGGAGAAAACCCAATGGGAAATAAAACTCCTCTCCAAAAGAGAAATGATGCAATAAAATGAAATATACAAGTGGAGAAGATAAGTGATAGATGGAAGACTCATGATGGCACCCCAAGGACTACTTCTAGCACAAAGTACAATGGATGTTCTCATCATAAGAGAGAAAAGAGAGGTCATGTGACCCCCATAGAAAATGTGAAGCAATGAACTCCATGTGAGGAAATGCTTCCTCCCAAAACTAATAAGAGAAGACAAACCATGCAACCTCACCTCAAAATGATGTATGTAGTGTTGGTAGATGCTCAACATTGGATGTTGAATATAATCCATGATTGATGAACAAAATTTCTCCCCTTGGGAAGAAACAACACCACAAGTGTGTGCAATATGACTTCCCATTCTAGATAGGATTATGCAAGAAGTAAGATGAATGTCTCTAAATTTTACACATGATCTAGATACTGAAATGATGTCAACGATTCCTTTGAATGATGCTCAAATATCTCCAAGCCAATGTTAATGTGTGATAGATGTTGATAAGATGGATCAAGTACCATATATGATTCAAGAACAAGGATCATGGATATGTATGATGATAACTAGACCAATGAGAACCTAGTGCTATTATAGATGATGTCAACATAGATGATGATTGAGTTTGATAGGTCAACTCATGAATATTTGCACAATATTTCACAAAAGAAGTTGATGCAAGCAAGGCAAGAGTAAGATCCAAGGATGGCAATGGTGATGCAACTTCATCGAAGCTTACATCATAGAGGGGATGAATGTCCTCAATAGTGTAATCCAAATCTTCAAGGTGGAATTGTACAAATAAAGATGCAATATTTGGTAAAAATATGTCAAAATGTGGTGGATTTGGAATGATAATATCCTAGAGCACCAAATCTCTAGAAGTTCTCAAGGAATCAACTCTCAATTTTGAAGTAGCATTAGGTGATGAGATCACAATGCATGTCATTAGACTACATTGTTAATCTTCAAATGATGGTGAGGTCTCACAAGATTATTGAATGAGACTGGATGTTTCTGCAACTGCTGGTTTATAAGAATTTGATAAGTTGATTCCATTTTTAATGCAAAGTTGTTGTAATTGATGAAGTTTCCAAGAAAGTTCCAAGTCATCAATTTGTTTAAACATGCATTCATCCATGGTGTGGCTTTTCTTCTTAGAATAATCATATTTGACTTTCCATGGTTTTGGAGACATGAAGTTACTATTAACTCAAGTAAAAATGAAGTGTGGGAAGAAAAAAATTAAGATAAATGTGGAAGTGTTAAAGGACACGACTTACAGAAGTGCTCAAAGGCACAACACAAGACACTTGATTCAATATTTGAGAGGCCCCAAAAATTTGACACTTTATAATTTAGTGCTTTTTACAATGTAAGTCTATCCAATGGATTGAAAATGAAAAATATTAACTTTCGAAGAAAAGAACACTCAATTTTGAGTTATTGATAAAAAATTATTATAGTATTTATTTTTTCATCAATAATTGCTTGGACACTTCTAATTTACTTTTTACAAAATTTTCTTGTTACATGCAAAATCTAATAGATAACCATAATTGTTTTTGACATTACAATCAAAACCCCAAAAAAGGTTTTCTTTTCAACTTATTGAAGATGCAATTTGATAAAATAAAAAACAAACTTCGATCTGTAGAAAAATTGTCATGCCATGCTATTTTGATTACATTTTATTTGCAATATTCAATTACTATCTGCAGAAGCTAATAAATACCTAGATGGTTTTTCATTGTTGTGAACAAAACCCAAAAATATATTGTTTATCCAATAGGCAAAAGATGTAAATTTGATGCAAAAATAAAATGCCTTCAATAAAAAACAAATGGCTACCAAAGTATCATACACTAGTGTTTTGAAAGAACAACTTACTAAAAACAAATAAATCAATATCCAATTTTTAGAATGGCTCTATGAAGCTATGTTGGTAGGGCTATGCACAAAAATCACCAATATGCGGGAATGAACATTCTCTCATGGGTTTGATGCCATGTTAGAGAATGCCAAGATCAAAGAGCTCGAATTTATAACCTTCCACAAGTGAAAATATGAGGACAATATTATTTCTATCAATATAAAATGAAGAGTGTATAATACAATGAGAAATCCTTGCATATATAGGAAAGGTAGATGAGACCTAGAAAAGTAGGACTGAACAACTAACCCTCCAATAGTGCAACACTTGTGAGCTCACTTGAAAACTATGTGAGCAAGTGTCAAATATGCAAGTAGTAGGTGTCTCAAATGATGAGGACACATGTCTCAACTCTATGAAGTGAGAAAAAACTATAAAAGTCCCTAAGTGGAGACTTAAGAAATGTGAATAAGACTCTCCTAGGTAGGCTAAAAGCTAACTAGTTTGATAAAGTCACTATCTACACCAACATGTTGCTAAGTTTTTTTTAGGAAAATTTTGGCACAAAAAAATACTAGTTTGCAACAATGACAACTAGGGAAAACTATGGCTAGGGTTTGTAGGTGGATTTCAACTAGAGGTTAAGGCAACAAGCTAGGGTTTTATTTTAGGTTTTTTGACATGAAATTTATCAGTTGTAAAAGTTGTGACAAAGGTTTGAAGATGAACTAAGATTTACACTACATAACCTTTAGTTTTGAGACATGGATGAAGTCAAACATCAAGGATAAGGGAAAAGGTTCAAATCCATCTTCATAGTGGGAAGGAATTGAGTAAAATAAAGTGTTTTAGTTGTCGTTTGTTTCTTCATTATTCATCATAATTTCCAAACAAAAACTAGGGAAAGTAGTAGTAGAACTTTTAGTGTAGCGTACTAATTATCTTTATTTCTTTATTATAATTTTTTTTAGACTACAGGAATTGGTTGGGTATATGTCCCCCTATAAACTGCAGTGCTCCTGGTAAACTTTTTTCATGTGATTGGTGACACTAGCGCGACATGCCCTCCGATACCATAGGGGTGGTGGGGAGACTAGACCTCATGACCTCTTTCTTGCAACATGATGCTTTAGCCAATTGAGCTAGGCTCACCACCCCATTTGTTTATTATAGGTTATTCCTACACTTGGAGTTAGTTTTCTTAGGCATTCTAGTCTATAGGAGTTATCTTGCCAGTCTTGTGGATTTAACTTGCCACCGGTCTTAGTAAGAGTTACGTGCCTATTCTTAGGATCCTACATTACTATTTTAGGTGGCAATTGCACTTACTTTCTCCTATATGTACATGTCTTCATTTCATGATTTAACTCATTCGTAATATTGCAATCCTATATCAAATTTCACTCTATATTTTCTTTGAATTTTGCATCTTTTTAATTTATCTTGCAATAAAGAGTGTGCATGTGCTTGATTCATGTGGCTCAAACCGATATAGGAATTCAGTCTAAAATATCTGGGCATATTCTTATATGGTATCAAAGCTAATCTAGTATTCTATTGTATGATTCGGTAATCATTGTTGAGATTTTTTTAAAACTATCTGTATGCATTAGAATTTGATTTTCTTTGTGTGGAAGCATTTTTTTGTATGAGCATTTGTACAGATTTTCTCAAGGGAGTTTTTTATGCAAAATAAATTAAACTATTGGATCAAAAAGATGGAAAAAGATATGAAACAAACAAATTCAATCACATGCAAAGATGGTCAAGTTCAAGGGTTGTTTTCTTTTGCAAGGAGAGGAGATCACATTGGAAACCTTGCCAAATATACGGTTAGCGTGCAAAATCCTTTGTGGGGTTTTTTGAGTTTGTTGTGAATTTTCTTGGGTCTTTGTCATAATTTTTGGGATTGGGAAGATTTGCACAAAGAACTATGATGGCCACCAATATGTGAAAATAAATACAACATGGAAAAGTATCTCTAACTTTCCTTTCCAATAGTGGCATTACTAATTCCCCCTATGTGACATCAACAAAGGAGGGCAAGGGGAGGGAAAGGGTAGACACTCACCATACTCCTTATCCCCCTATTCATATGGTATAGTCACAGTCACATGGGGGTCACTTAAATATGGTTTATCTGTAGACTAGTGAGTGCTTAAGTTTAGCCCCCCATATAAAGAATGTATTTTGGGAGTTAACGTTTTCTTAGTGAAAATTTAAATAGATAAAAAGATGAAAATTAAAACCCTTGTAACTTTTTGATAGGAAACCTGGATAATTTGAGTGCCTTTTTTTTCAAAAGTGGTTATTTTTTCATGCTTGGTGCATTGGGAATTTTCACTAAAATTGTAAAGTGTTATTTTTCATGTTTATCCCATTAGGAACATCTATGCGCTAAAACTATAAAAGTGCCAAAATTGTGGGGGGCTTCACAATATTGAATCAAGGAGGATGTTTTATTTTGCGTCTTATACACTTTCATATTTCCTTCTACATTTAGTTTTTGTACTTCTAATTTATTTTTCGCAACAAAATATACTGAAGAATGAATTCAAATAAACCTATCATGCCTCTAACACCTTTTACTTATCATGAACTTAGAAACTTAACTTACAAGTTGTGCTAAAGAACAAAGGGTTCCATAGGGTAACAATGGGCACTAAGAAAGAACCCACTACTAATGATGATAAAGAAAATTGGTTTAATAAATGTGATCGAGCCTTTGGATTCATCAGCCTTATTGTGTCTCCCAAACTCCTCTTTCATCTAGAATCCTTGAAAACACACAATGAAATTTGGTTTGCATTAGAAAAAATCTTTAAGAAGATGGATGAAATGAGAATTCATGATTTGGAGAAAGAGCTCATAAGTTTGAGCTTCAATTCCTTTTACAACTTATAGGACTTCTTCATTAAATTAAAATCACTAAGGATGTAGTTGAAAGAATGTGGAATAGAGAAAAAGGGGGTTCAACTAGTTCTTTCTATACTCTCCAAATTAGGTCCTAATTATCTTGTACTCCACCAAAAGGGCTATTGGAGCTACATGGAAAACTCTTTCTCTAGATGAATTTATTGACAACTTGACTAGGGAGAGGATAATTCAATACATATATGGGTACATCAATGTCTTCAAAACATTAAGCACTCATTGTTGAGAATGGAAATCAACACGCTTCAAACAATAAAGAGAAGAAGATAAACACTTAAAAGGACACAGAGATAAAGAAATATAAAAAATACGAGTCCTCCAACACCAACATTGAAAACTTTTCAAACCAAGGGAAACCTAAGAAATGAAAACTTAAGTGTTCCTATCACAAGAAACTTGGGTACAATGAACATAAATCTATGAAGAAGTAGATTGAAAACCTCACATCTTTTTAAGAAGAACAACATAGGGGTCCCTGAATCTATCAAAGAATCCTAGTCAACCCAAGAATCTTAGATAAGGAAAAGGAAAAAAGAAAATCTGAGAGCAAGGCTTTAGCTTCTACTGCATCATTAATAACTCCATCTTGTATCATTGACTTAGGTGCCTCACACCACATGGGTTCCTCATAGGTTGAATTTTTTTCCTTGGAGCCTTATAATGTCTACTATCACTTAGGATGATGACTTTCCAACATCGTTTACAAGGAGAGGGTCTATTGAAGCCGAAACATTCATAAATGTTCTAAGTATACCTTATCTTACCCACGTAGGGAAGGATATTAGAGTTCATTTATCTCTAAACTCGGTGGAGACTAAAGAGTTGTATAGAAAAAATGATAGCTTTGGGAAGGAAAAATCACCAAACCATTTTGTACACCTTCACTCAATTTTCACCTAATGTTTCTCCTAAAACACTGCTTACTCATTCAAGTGGAGTTAGAAATTTATGACATGAGTAGTTTGGCCACCTTAATTACCATTATCTTGAGAAACTAATTTAGTAGGATATGGTCACAAGGTTTCCTAGAGTTAGACTCTTTAAGGGTATTTGTGAGGTTTTCACCCTTGCAAAGCATCTTGAAGATTAATTTGACAAAGGAAAATCTTGGAGGGTTGCGTGAGCTTTGAAGCTTGTTCACAGTTATGTATCATCTCAAAATTTCCCCATCCATCTTTCAATAAGGAAAAGCATGTTCTCGCATTGATGAATTCTCTAGATACATGTGCATCTACTTCCTTTAGAAGAAATTGGAAGTCTTCAATAAATTTCAAGGCTCCAATGCTCTTGTTAAAAAATAGTCAAAAAAAACATCAAGGTTCTTTAGATTGATAACGGGGGTGAGTATGTCAACAACAGGTTTGAGTAGTTTTGTATGGCAAAGGGTATAGACTTGCAACACACAGTTCGGTATGAACTGCTTGATATTCTACAAGCCTTTTCTCGAAACTATGAAAAAATTAATGTTTCTCAAGAGCACAATCTAGCTAGGTCTACTACCTTGCAATAGTTCTTAAAATTGGTTCCTTACATTAGATATCCAATTCCTAATGTATTATTTGTGATCAAATTCTTACAAAAGAAGATTTATGACAGACTTTATTTGCAATTCCTAATGACAAATCTCATGGTTTAGATGTATTTCTTTACGAATTTTACAAAACCTTTTGGGACACAATGGGTGATGGTATTCATAATTTTTATTTTGAGGATTTTTATTATAAATATTTAAGAAATTTAATTAATAATGGGAATATCAAATTCATACCTAAAGTATATAGCCTTCAAGAAATATGCAATTGGTGGCAATATTAATTTGTTGAATGTATCATACAAGATTATTTCCAAGGCATAAAATCTTAATCTTAGGCCTCTTCTTCCTTGTTCCACTCTAAACAAACTAGTTTTATCATATACATTTTTTTTGGATAATATAATAATTTTTTGGAAGGAATTGAATAGGCCAACATTCTTAGTAATTTTTTCGTTTTTATGAAAATTTATTTTTCCAAGGCTTATGACTATATTGAGTGGCCATTTATTCTTTCCATGCTTCAAGAAATTGATTTGAACCTCATTTTATTTAGTCTATGCAAATTTTATTTTATGATGCCTCAACTTGTATTATCATAATAGCCATCAATCCAAGCCATTTGGGATTTTCTAGTCCATCTATCAAGGAATTCGTCTTGCTCCAACTATTAATGCACGCCCACAATAGAATTATTAGCCCATAAAATTGTTCAAACCATGCTTAAGGGATTTTTCTTCTTGATTCTCCTAACTCGTTAGTAAATGGTCATTTTATTAATGATTCACTCCTCACACTCATTACAGATGGAGATAATGTTAAGTAAGATTCAATGCCTTAATACCTTTTTCTATGTGTTTAGCTTGAGTATCTAATGGAAAAAGACTCTTGACGCTACAAGAAATAATGTTAAATAGGCTATTCATTACCTTGATACTTTTTAATAAGCATTTTGTTTGAGCATCCAATGGAAAAAAGACTCAATGCTATAGCGTCATTTCTTCCTAAGCTAGGATGGTTATATAATATTGGCTATAAATAGAATGATTATGGGGAAGTCCATTTTTCATTGGCATTCCCTTTGCTTTCTAAGATTCTTTTATTTCCCTTTAGCAAGTTGTTGTTTATATGATTGAGAAAAATCTTAATGACTAGATTACTAAACCTCTTTCTTTGGCTAGCAAATTTCATATTTCTTTTAAATTTTTAGCTATCATTCATGTTTATTATTCCTATTTTTGGGTTCCTTCAAAATCTTCTTAAATAAAGATTAAAAAAATATTCAGAAGATTTCTCTAGGCCTCCAATGATGAGCACCACATATTTCATTGTGTTGGTTTTGATTATTGATGTCTTCCCCATGATGTTAGTGGCTTAGCATTGCTTTCAAACCATCAACAAGGTATCACACTATGTGCTAAATGCATTCTCAAGTCTCTTGACAAAAATGAGGCCTAGAAATTCTCATTAGGCATTGTATCAATTCAAGTGTTCCTTCCACATGGCTCACTTGGAAAGGTTTGGACATTGGTACTCCTCACCATGAGCGATCCAATTCATATTCAAGGTACCTTTTTATTCAAATAATTTGGAAAAACTAGGAGGCTATTAATTCTTAGATTCTCTAGTGGGAAATTTTTTTTTGTAGTGGCCTTTCAATCAACTAGTAGTCTATTTGGTGGTCTCCTATTATTAGTTTTCAAGATTTCCCTCTAGTCAATGTGTCATGGATTCACAATTTAAAAAATTTCAAATGAGGGATTAGAATTCTACCAAATCTCATTCATAGAGACACAAAGAATTTTACTTCTTGACCATAAATTAAATGAGAATCTAAGTTATCTAATCAAGATAAGAAGATTTTTCAAGTTTTTATTAATATTATTCCTCCCTAGATGATTCACAAAATTGGGGTAAAATATTTCAAGCCTTGGTGGAAGGATTGAAAAATGTATCTTCATACACCATTTCATAATTTTAAGCCTCATAAAAAATATTTATGGATGTATCCTAATCTTCATATGGTTGGTTAGTTGAACCATTGTTGGTAGTTTTAGTCTTCTCTTGGTTCTAGGAATCACAAATTTTAGGTTGTCTAGTTCAACTATTCTTGAGCCTAATTTGGCCCATTTTTCCTAGTGTATTTTTCATTAGGACCTTCCACTTAGTTCTCACTTAACAAACTTGGGAGTTCCTAGTTGCCATTTCCGTTTTGTGGATAATCAGAAACGCTCAAGCATCTCTACTAGTAATGCACCAAAGCTCAAGAAGCTTGGAAATGGATTTATGATTTTTTAAAGATTTTTAGTCTTTCTACTTTTTCATAGAATATGATTTTGTTACAAGAATGACCTTATCTCCCTTCCAAGTATACCCAAATTTTGTATGTTTTTAGGATGTGGATTTTATTTAGCACATGGAAAGATAGAAATATAATTTTTTTAAAGATATTTTTTTGATACTCATTCATCTCTATACACTAAAGCTATGATTTAGGTAATTTTTTTATGTAAATTATTCTATCACCAACTAGAGATGACACACACCGAAAACATATATTTGTATATGCTTCAAATCAAAGTATGTAGTGTTATTATAGAAATGTGCGGTTATTGACTATGTACCCAAAAATAAGATACAAAAACAATCAAATCACTGCCCAAAGTCTTTTCAGATTCCTCAATTTTTTTTTCTAGAACCTCTAAAAATAGCATTGAATTTCATTTTAAAGATAAGAAGACTAAAACTTGTGTCATTATGAGGAGAATCCATCTCCAAACCTAACAAATAGTGCTAGGTATGTATAGTTCAACTTTATAGTGAAACCTAGAGATATTTGTTGTTAATCTTCTCATCCAAGCACAATTCCCCAATTAGGGCATGAAAAAATGCATTGCATGCTTCAAACTGCAATTTTGGGGTGTTCTTGGTGCTTATCGGCAGTTAAAAAATACGTCTTCAAAAGAGTTACAGAGATCCATAACCCTTTGGCATCATTGAGGAAATTTTGTGGTCACTTGGACATTGCGGGGATTTTGGGGTGAATTAGATGTTGTGGTGATTCGAACCCTTGGTGGATATATCCAAATGCTATCAATATCCTCGCAATGTCATATAAGTAGAATATCAGCTTTAATCAGGCACTGGTGGGAAGTTAACACACATCGAGTTCTTGTGCAATTTGTATCGACAAGTGAACTTCACCTTTTGAGTAAACATCTGGTTCACATGGATTTACCCGTAAATCCTTCCTTCACCCTTATCGACCTTCAACATGTTCATGTGGATTTGGAAGCTCCATCGGATCCATGTGGGTCATCGACATCTATCAGGACAATGCGGGGAAAAAGCGCCAATCTGAACTTTTTTGGAGAATTGGTCGCAATCTAGATATTGCCGAGACTCGGCTTCCATCGGGACATGACGAAACTCCCCCCTCCATCTAAGCAAGTGCAAAGTTGGATGCTATCAAAACATTGTGGAAAGTTCAAAGCCATCCGCTTGCAAAATCTACCCTTAGTCAAACTTGGCTTCATTGGGTTCTTGCAAGCCATGGATCCATCGGGACAAGTCCCTTCCTTATCGCTTGTTATTTCCTCACCTTTTGGTCTTTTGGGGATTTTAACTCCATCTACACCTAGCAAGGATTCGCCATCCATCTGCACTTTGAGGGAATTCACCGTCTATCTGCACCTTTTGCAATGTTGGGTTCACTTACCTTTTTCCGCAAAAAGACCTTATTTGCAAAACCCAATTCATGCCTTGTGGGCATGTGGAACCTTACTGAACATATTCCTTCAATTTCACTTCAACATGTTCAGTTCACATAGAACTCAATGCTATTCCTTCAATTTCACTTCAACATGTCCAGTTCACATAGAACTCAGTGCAATTTACCAATGTATGCTCGTAAATGTGGAATTTCCCCTTGCAGTTGGCTTGCGGGAAGGGACCCCAGAGCTAGTTGCAAATCAAAACCTTAGAACCAGATGAGACATGGAGATCTACAAAAGGTCAACAACCCACTAAAAACCCACAACAACACAACTTCTTTAATTTTTTCCTAATTTTCAACAAATTTAAAATGTAAGAATCCACTTGGGTATTTTATAAGGTGGAATTCTCAAGTAACCCATACTTGGACAATTTTGGATTTTTAACTCGAGTACCTAAGTTTGAGCAGAAGATTGAATTCAATGATTAAGGACACATTCTATACATAACAAACCCAATGTAAATTCTCTTTGATTATACATGATAGGAAATGAAATAGGGGCATGAAAACTTGCAATGCCTAACAAGATCTAGTTTAGAGACTTGTAAGTGAGGAAAATAGTAGCATAGTTTTGTAATTAGAATACGGATTTGAAGTAGCCCACAATTATAAAGAGAACATGAACTTTTGATATTCATCTATATTTCTTGAGGATTTGGTAAATCTCTACTCTTTTATGTTTTAGTGCAAGAACCTTGTACTTTTATAGGCTCTAGGAAAATTCACTGCCAGTAATTCACCATCGAAAAATTCAGCGTCAACAACTCATCGCAAGGAAAATTCACCACTAGCAATTCACCACCACGGAAAATTCATCGCATTAACATTTTTAATATATATTTCCAAGACCTCCATTACTCTTTTGCAAAAAAAAATTCAAAGTCCTAGAAATATATATTAAAAATGTTAATGCGATTAATTTTCCGTGGCGATGAATTGCTAGTGGTGAATTTTCCGTGAGGTGAATTTGTCATGGAAGTGAATTTTCTTGCGGTGAATTGTTGACGGTGAATTTTTCGGTAGTGAGTTGTTGGCAGTGAATTTCCCTGATGCCACTTTTATAATATAGATCTGTTATAAATTCTTATTCCAACGACAAGAAAGAGTATTATAGAAAATTGTACACTTAGATGAAATTTGAAACAGGATGAATAATTAAGAAAAGATATGAACTTTTGATATTCATTAGTATTTCAAATAATTTGTTAAATATTTACCAATATCAGTATAATAACTCATATACAGAAAAAGCATTATCAAATATTTAATTTAATCATATTTTATTTAAGCCAAAGGTGTATCCAATTTAAAAGAGACCAACCTAAAGATTAATATAAATGGTATAGTCTTTCTAAGAGACCTTGAAAGATGATGAAACAGATAGTAGCCGTTCATGAGGTCTTTTCTTTTTTTTGTCTAGCTCTATTTTAATGTGTGATGTGCTTTCACATATTAAATCTGATTTGGTGGCAACCTGCCCAAGGCTTTAGCTGGCACACAGACGGTGGCTAGACGCATTGCATGTACTAACAAACTTGCTTGTACAGTTATTATAGCTGGACTGTCCTCTCACCGCCGATTTGTATTTCAAAGCTAATTGACAGATAAGCCCAATAGTTGGCCTGCGCTTGCTTATAACGATACAATTCCAATTCCTGCATGGATTTCCATTACCCTAGAGATGCTAACATGGAGTGGTGTGTAGTGTACTGTATATACCAGCACGTTCCTTATTTGTACTCATTACTGTTTCTAGTGTGATTAGCACAAGATGGATGTTGGTCATGGGTTCTTTGGGTGGCGTGGAATCTGCGAATGAAGTTCAAGTTGAAGAAACTTGCACGAGCAAGCAGAATGATCCCCTAAAGTGCTTCCTACTTCACATATACAATTAATAATAATATATAATTGATTCACTTATACAGTTAATAATACAAAGTTGAACAATTTTCATTAAAATAATATACTTACCAAGGACAAATGCTAATAAATTCTTGCTTGATTCTTCCGAATCATGCTCACCCAACTGCTTCCACAAATCTTATCCTTCATAACAATCTGCATTCCCCAATCTTAATCATAACAATATACATTTTCAAATCGAAGTTCATTATCTAACAAACTTTTTCTTTAATTGCAAAGAAACTTTATAAAAAAAATTCTGTGCAAAATAATTAAAACAGTCAAACTTATTACCAAACATTCCAAAAGCATGGTGATAAAACAAATTATGAGACACCCATCACAATGTATCATCATTATCTAGAGATATTGTCTTGAAAACCCCTACAAATTAAGGCGGTTTTGGAAAGATCATTATTGTAAGGAAGGATCGTCGGAAAATGCATACTAGGTTATTAAAATTCAGGACCCTCAAGAACTTATACTTAGTATATATGCTTCCAATCTTATCATAGAATCCTTTATCACCGTCTTAAAAGTTCCTTGACAATTACTGATGATAATTCAAACTTGACTTTTGCCACCAAGTAACTGCAAAATAATTCACCAAAAGAAATGGATTGATAACTCTCTATATCACCCATTTTACAAACTAGAACTTACACCATTTGATTCTACTACTGCTATCCTCCTGCACGTTAGGCATATATGCAAAAGGTAATGGGATGTGGATTCATGTTAGATTTATAGATGGAAATACTATGATAGACATGTATGAACATTAGAATCACAAACAGGGCACCTGAAGCGTTTGACAAGCTAGATTTATATGTGAAATATGAAGCAAAATATGGACAATGCATGTGAATATTTGATAGAGTTACTCAAATAAATGTGATTTTGTAGATGCCTTGGTTGCAAAATTTGTAAAAAATGGATTCGAAGAAAAGACTTTAGAAACTCATGAGCAAATGGTGGTCTCATGGGCATACATCAAAATATTAGTCTCAAAACTTAATGTGAAGAGCAAAATGTAGGTTGTAATGCTTTAGAAATTATTTGAACCAAACAAGACATGCAACTCCACATGTGGAAGCCATGCAATTCATTTAGGGACGTGGCATTCCTAATAACTATTTCCAAATACCTACTTCATATTTTTCTTAGGAAAGGATATTCAAGTCGAGAAGAACAAGAAAAAAACCATCATTGAAAGCATTGTGTAGAGATCACTTCAAAACATTTTAGGATATCAAATTAAAGAAATGTGGTCTCATAGAATCCCAGTCAAGGTACGCGGAAATCTTAAAAATGTGGAAGCACAATCAAGGCACGTGAACCGTTTTGTAGGATGCCACGTATCCCAACTACAATTTTACTTCAATGAAATTATATTGTGTGTGCACATACTCATCGTAATAAAGGTTTCACTTTTGTAAAATCCACAAGCCTTTAAATTTTAAGGGTTTCCAATTTGTAGAACTCGAGGCTTTCCATTTTTATTTTTTAACATTACACATAAAGCCTTTGAGATTTTAACTGAGATTTTTTTAATCCAGATTGCAATGCTTTGGATATGATCAAAATATCTCATAAAATCTTTTTGCCCAAAACAAGAATTAGGAAGCCAAATAAGCATCAAGGATAGAATATTTAGTGGGACTTAAAAGTGTTTGGATTATAAGAAATAGTTTTTCCAAACCTTCTTAAATAAAGATATATTCTATAAATTTGGTTATAATATCGATCATGTTATGTGGTATATATATATATATATATATATATATAGTTATTTATCATGATTTAAATTCAAAATAATGGTAGGTTATATCTAATTACATTCACTTTGTGATATTGTTATTAGGATTCAATCATGTAGTTTTATGTCTCAAACTCATTGACCCATGTTTCATGAGTAGTGGATCACAAGAACCCATCTCTCATGATAATGAATGGTCGACTTAGCACTCATTGCATCTAGGTGATTCTCATAGAGGTAAAGCACCGGGCCTTCCTAGGAGGTCACCCATCCCAGTACTACTCCAACTCAAGCACACTTAACCACAGAGTTCTCCCTAAGGTTAAGCCCACTTAACTTGCAACCCCATTTGCAAAACCTTCAACAAGTGTTGATGCTAATGTGCCATTCATTTTAGTGCCCCTTTAGCTCATCAATTGATAAGTAGGAGGTATTTTCCACAGCGTGTCAAATTGTGATATTGCTATCAGGATTCAACCGTGTAATTTTACGAGTCAAACTCATTGACCCATGTTTTATGAGTAGTGGTTCACAAGAACCCATCTCTCATGATAGTGAATGGTCCACTTAGCACTCATTGCATCTAGGTGATGCTCACAAAGGTGAAGCACTCGGCCTTCCCGAGAGGTCACCATCCCAGTACTACTCCAGCTCAAGTACTTAACCACAATTTTTCCCAAGGTTTTTAGTTCAAATATGTTGGTCTTGCATACACATGAGATGCTACTATCATCACTTCTCTCCTACGCAACCAAGGACTAACCAACTATAGTTTAGATGCGATTTTCTAAGGCTTTAGCATTTAATATTGATATGTAGATACTTTTTAGGTTGCTTCTAAACTTTAGTGTTCTGAATAAGTTTCCCTAATGTGACAATAAGAAAATAAATTAAAATGAAAATGGAAAAGAGATTATAAATTGAAAATTGATAGTTACTTCTTCTTTTAATTATGTACTTAAGTTCTCATTTGTATTCTTCATGAATGAAATTTTACATTGATAATAACATTCAGTCTCAACACATATTTTGGTTAAGATATATTTCTCTTACATACATGATAAGCAAGTGCTTATAAAGTAGATAAAAATACTAGCTTATAAAGTTACTTCTTATGATTTTTAATAGAAGGCATATATAAGTATAAATTAACTTACATTAATAGTTAAAATATTTATGGGGATGTGTAATTATAAATTAGATCTTAATCTAAGAAAGTCAATGTAAAGTACTTTGAGTCAATTTAGTGCACCTAACCAAAGCATTCTCCTAACATCATTGCTCATTAAATGCTCTACAATGAGATGGTCAAGTGTGATGCTTGAATGATATAATGAATGCAAACTAATGTCTTTGTCAACTCATAAGGGCTAGTGTAATGGGAAAAAGTAAGACAATTTTAAAATTTGAATTTTAGAAATTTAGGGTTAGATTTGTAGATGTGTGATCAATCTTCCATCCATAGACATGACCTAAGATGATAGAATGGTAATTTTTTTGTAAGGGATGAATGTTTAATCATGGAGGATCCAATAATGTTGTCTATATAGATGGATGTGTAGAAATAGATAAAATATAAATAAATTTATGCAAATGTGTGTATATAGGGATATGTGAAGGTCGAAGGAATGAAACTAATATTACACAAAAGTATGTCATTTATAGATATATAAATATATTGAATCATTCACGTAAAATAATCACATAAATATACAAATTCAACCATTACACATATATACATTTTGATTTATAATTATATGTATTAATTATAAAATAAAGATTTCAAATATATAGTAAATTATTATCTAAAAGTGGTAAATTTGAATAAACACTTAATTGTTATTGGAGTTTTTTAATCAAGTGTTGCTTAAAATATATAAAGAATCAATTTAAAGTTTTTCATTTTTAATGAGTGAACATTGTGGATAGTCCATTTAATTATATTATGTTTTAAATCAATATATTTAAAAAAATAATAAAATAATCATGTGTTCTATTAAAAATACAAATCATTTTGTTTCATTCGTTTCGATCCTTGTAAGTGGATGCATAATTTATTTGAGCCTATCAATTCTCCATTGAGACCTTAATTGAACTAACAACATCATTTGCTAAATGACCTATCAATTGACCTCATGTACTACACAAAATTATAAAAATAAAAATAAAAAAATAGACCAATTTATTTCATAATTGACCTTCCACACCTCTTCGGCGTACCCATCCAGACCAAGGTGCGATTGCTAGTTATCGTATATTTGAGAAAGTTTAGTTTACTTTGAAATATGATTATCATATGTTGTACTCCGATATTAGATGGAGTGTTGTGTGCCTATTAAAATGTAGTAGTACTAAAAACTAAAGCGGTTCTACCTGTGAGTGCTTTTGTATGTTTTCAAAAGTTAATGGTGAAAAACCTAAAGGAAACATGGCAACTAACATCACTCTTGACAGGTTCCTCACAACAGCAGCAGCAAGGGTCCTGTGATTGGGGCCGTGACTGGAGGGGTTGCTGGGTTGGGTCTCATTTTTGCTCTAGTTTGTTTTATTCATCGGTGCCGTGGTGACAAGCCCTCTGAAAGCAAAATTTCCACAGCATCTGCACCTTCTGGTTTGTGCAGGAATTTCACATTTGCTTAGATCCAGGAGGCCACTAAAAACTTTGATGAGTCTCGAATTCTTGGTGTTGGAGGTTTTGGCAAAGTTTATGAAGGTGAAGTTGATGGTGGTACCAAAGTTGCAGTTAAGCGAGGGAGCCCATTAGCACAACAAGGCATCCATGAATTTCAAACAGAAATAAAAATGCTTTCTAATCTCAGGCACCGGCATTTGGTTTCTCTTATTGGTTATTGTGAAGAAAATTGTGAGATGATTTTGGTTTATGATTACATGGCCAAGGGACCACTCAGAGGACACATATATGGAAATAGCAATTTGATTCCTTTATCCTGGAAACAGCGACTAGAGATCTGTATTGGAGCTGCTCGAGGTCTTCATTATCTTCACACAGGGGCTGCTCAGACTATTATACATCGGGACGTAAAGACTACAAACATACTTCTTGATGAAAACTTAGTTGCAAAACTTTCAGATTTTGGATTATCAAAATTTGGACCAACTCTTGACCATACCCACGTTACCACTCTAGTCAAAGGCAGCTTTGGATATCTGGACCCAGAATACTACCGCACGCAGCAGGTCACTGTGAAATTAGATGTTTACTCATTTGGTGTTGTGTTGTTTGAGGTACTGTGTGCACGACCTGTCATTAACCCTTCACTTGAACAAGTAGGCATTGCTGAATGGGCTTTGTGTTACCAGAGAAAGGGAATGCTGGAGCAAATCATAGATCCTCATCTGAAAGGTAAAATTAATCCTGAGTCCCTTAAGAAGTATGGAGAGACTGCTGAGAAATGCCTTGCTGAGCAACGTGTTGATAGGCCGGATATGGGAGATGTACTTTTGGATTTAGTATTTGCTTTGCAGCTGCAAGAGACTGCAATGGAGAATAAACTGGTCCATGACAGTACAACTGACCTTATTCAAATGTCCACTGATTACAGCCACATAAACAATTCAGTTACTTAGCTGTTGGAGATAACAGCACTTCAACCAGCACAACGGGCCATAGTTTGTCTAGTGTTGATTTGGATGATGCAACTCCAAGAGCTGTTCTTTCACAGCTGGTGAATCAAAACAAAGGAGTTAATTGAATTGACAAGAGGAATATCATGTTTCTGTATGTTGTAGTTACGGCAGCTAGCAATGCCCTCAAATTGCAGTGAGTCAGGGAATTGAAGTTTTTAGATCCTTGATTTTTACTTTGTTGCCTATAATAGTATCATATTTGACCAAATAACGATGTTCCAACATTTCTAAATGTTGGTGGTATGAAAATTAATGTTCATAGCCGGATACTTCGAGCTTCTATCAAAATGATATAACTTGGGACAGTATTCATGCTTTTCTTAATTATGTATGGGCATCATGTTTTAACAGGAGATGGGTTTTATAGCCATGGGTTTTCTGTTTCAGATTCATTGTTTAAATCAAAACTTCCGGATTATTTCTGGTTTTGATCCATAGCTGTTTTTTCCGTCATTATTGGCTTTCTCTATATGTGGGGATAAATGTTAAAACAAATCGCCCCGATATAAATGATTATGTTGTGGTATTATATTCAATCTTCAGAGCAGGAGATTTAATGTATTCAGATTCAATGCTTTCTTGGAACCCATGCCTCTGCCAAAACAGTATAGTTTAGAAGAATGTGAATGCATTATATTTGAAAGTTCTGTTTTAAGTTTTTAACAGAGGATGAAGTAGTTTATAAGCAGAGGTTTACTGTTTCTGATTCATTATGTAATTCAACGCTGTGGGGATATTGCTGGTTTCGATTTTCTGTATACAGGGGATTAAAAAGAACTGCATTCATTTAAAAACTTAGCGATCAAATCAAAACTAATCTTCAAAGCATGATACTAGAAACTACGTTTCTCTGCTCTCTCTGTTCCACGTGATTTTCTGCATTCTCCTCTGTTTTCCCTGCCTTCGAACTACTCCAAAATCGCCTCCATTTTACCTTCCCTCTCCTACGTGATCTTTCTCTCTTCTTAAGCGTTGATGGGTGTTCATAACCTGTTCATAAGCTCTCCTTTTCACGAGCAGTGAGTGA
>VDFB02322758.1:0-19052 GCA_007258455.2 Sequoia sempervirens
TCTTTTATGGACATCCATCTTCATCTCAAAAACCATAGGAGAAGAAAAGAAAAACATAGCCTCTACAACTTTTAAATCTCAAGGAACCTTGGAACAAGAACATCTTGGACAAGATATAAGTCAATGGGTATACCATAAGGAATTCGAAAGTTCTTTCAGTCTCTTGGAATATTTTCAAGAATCCTATCCTATAGCTCATCAAATGACATAAATTTAACTATCAAGGAAGAGGATTGGTGGAAAATGATAAAGGTATCCTCCAACTTGTTGAGTTACCAACTCAACCAAAATATCAAGGAATCAGTTATAATTTGAAATAAAAGATACTCATATCTTTGCCTAGTTTGTTGACTAATGTCAATGCAGAATCCATTATCATTGAGAACATCCCTCAAGAGGTTATCAAAATTTATTACAATTATTTTAATGTCTCCTCCCATTTTCCACCTCCATCTTCACCATTAATCTCTCCCTTCTTCATCCCAAAATAATTGTTTGGGACCAACAAGGATCCACACCTATTGACGTTTGTTTCCTAATGATGAAGCACATATCCATTTTATGGGTTGAGAGGAGGTATATCAATTTGGCTTTGTCTTTGAGGTTGACCAATGTGCTTATTTTTGGAAAGATGAACTCCTCAACCAAAAAATTATGAAACAAGGAAATAATCAAAGACCCGTCTTTTAGTGAAAACCTCCCTGAGGAACTTTTAGACCAACTAGAAGTAAAAACAAATGGTGAAAACTTTTTTAGGACATTAGACAATGGGGACATTCATCATCCCCTTCTGGGTACTCACGTATAAAAAAAATCCTCCATATTTATTGAGGAAACTAAACAAATAAATTTGGTCACTCAAATGGAACTAAAGCTCACATATGTAGCCAAATATTTATTAGATGATGAATATTAATTGTTCTCCAAAATTCTTTAGCAAGGGATAATCAATTTTGCATGGTCCTATTCTAAGATGTCATGAATAGATCTTACACTTTTGGTTCATCATTTGGATGTACTTCTTGATACAAATCCAATCAAACAAAAGCTTTACAAGGTGCATCCACAAGTAGCTTTTTAAGAAGAAAGTAGAGATAGAGAAATTATTAGCAGCCAACTTAATTTGACCCATCAATTAATTTGATTGGATATCCAACATAGTTCCTATTCCTAAGCCCATTAGGGACATGCCTACATCTGTACTAACTTTACAGATTTGAATAAAGATTTTCGTAAGAATGATTTCTTGCTTCCAAATTATTGTAGTGTCAAAAAATGTTTTCAAGACATTTTCACACTTGTTTGGACCCTCCTTGTCAAATTAGGCTTGACATTTTCTTGATTTAATGTTGTAATGTGGTTGACACATTCACATTGGGTCTTGGGCCCTTGTGAACTAATGGATTTAAATGGTACCTTGCTAAAATGTTGTGAAGTGTTGTAACTCACTTTCACACTTTTCTAAGGTTTAATTAATTAATTACACCTAATAAACCTATTTTTAACCTTAACCTTGCCTTATTTTAAGTGTTGTAAAATGTTATAACACACTTTCACACTTTTCTAGGCTTGTCATTAACAATTGGGATTTCTTATATTTTTATTGGCCCTATTTTGCATCCACAAGCCTCATTTATCACATCTTTTCAAGGATAATCCTAACACCAATCATGACCAAATCATAATTCAAGCATTTCTAGCTTGTGTGACCTAGATTTAGTGATCTGGGACTTATTCACCACCTTGGGAGAATGTGTCTGACCTAGTTCTTTTGGTCCTAAACTAGATTTCACACATTTCTAAGCACTTTTGATTTTTAGTCCCAAACATTATTCTAGATGGGACCCATTCGCCATTTTGGGCGAGTGAGTCCTATGTGATCCAAAATTAAAATAAATTCAAATTTTTGGCGAGATTTTATTCTCCTAGATATGATGTTGGTTTGTAGTGTTCTAATTTTGAGAATTCTTGTATAATTGAGTATAAATGCAAGGTTCTTTCACTCATATTTACACCTAGCAATCTGATAAGAAATCAATTGTTCACAAGATTATTCAAGAGTCTTAAAGAGAATATTATCAAGCATTTTAGAGCAACATTCAAGCATCAATCATCATGTCAAATATTTCGCGCATCATGTTTATTTTGAGCTTACAATTTTTGATATAGGGTTTATGATTAAAGCAAGTGTTCAATTCAAGATCTATCATATCCAAGCAATATTCAAGATCTACATCCATTAGAGCCATCTCATACATGTTTGTAACACTTCACTGCTAGGGTTTGGTGAGTTGCAACATCTTTTTCATTGATCATTCTCCTTTCATATTTCATTCTATTTCAAGGTTCAATTACCATAATAGGGTTTTACCAAGACAACCCACTATCCAATAACCCAACAACATTTTTTACTCTCATTTGTGTGTGATTTGTAGGGCTAGGTTGTAGATTTCTCAAGGAGCAAGATTGGAGAAAAATTACAAATCATTCAAAGTTGTCAAATCAGAGATCACCTATAGGTTGCAAATTAGAGATTTGGATTCAAAAACTAGTCAAGACGGGTAGAGTAGATAGAGAAGAGTAGGATCAGACTTTGAAGTTGCAGAAAAGCCCAATTGGACTGATTCACCACTTCTGGTGAATGAGTCTCAGTTCTGGTCATTTTTTAGGACTTTTCAGATTTGGATACCCTTTTGGCAGATTCTTATTCTTGTATAGTTTTCCAAAAATAGGATTGATTCACCCAGCCTAGCAAATGAGTCTTAGTCAACATTAAAATTAGAATTTCAAGTGATTTAGACCTCCATTTAGCCTTCTATAGTTTTATAGGTGCACAATTTCCTATCTTTAGTTTTCTATTTCATTTCAATTACTTTTGTACGTCATTTAGTGTCACTTTGCATTCAATTAGGTTTTTACATTTCATCTTGCATTTCATTGTCTTTTCCAAGTTTATACTTGGTGGTGAGCCCCTTATTAGATCAAATTCATTCCCTAGAACAACCCTCTTGCTAGATATCTCTCCCTTTTTGGATTGGGATCAAAAGGGTTTGTTCTTGAGTAAAAGTTAGTGAAAATTTCCCCTTTTAGGTACCTAAACCCTAAAGGTGGTAGAGCAACAATTTTCCACCTTTCACAAACATTGATATTCTTGTTTATCTTATAGTGGATCATGCTATTTTTTTTTCTCATGGATGAATTTTCTAGATATAATCATATCCATATAGTAGATGAGAATCAACACAAATGATTTTCACTACTCCTTGGGGTACCTTTTGCTATCAGGTCATGACATTTGTTTTAAAGAATTTTGGAGCTACTTATCAATGTGTTATGGTAGTTATATTTCATGACCCTATTCACATTATTATGAAGGACTATGCAGATGATTTGTTAGGAAAATCATCCACCTAGGAAGAGCATCCTAAAATCATGCAACAAATCTTCAATGGATTGGAACAATACCAATTGTGTCTTAATCCCAAGAAGTGCATATTTGGTGTCACCTATAAGAAACTATTAGGATTCATTGTATCAAGGAGAGGCACATAATTTGATCCTGATAAATAAAATAAATTCTAGATATGCCTACTCTCAAGATATTAAAATGTTGAGAATTCTTCAATGTAAGATCTAATCAATTCAACATTTCATTGCTCAACTTGCTAATAAGTGGCAGCCATTTAATCACCTATTTTATAAGGATACTTCCTTCAAATGGGACACTACATGTTAGTAGGAGTTTGATAAAATCAAGGAGTATCTTGCTAATCTACCCATTCTCATGCATCCTATAATGGGTAAATCTTTATTTCTACACTTTTTTGCTACTTCAGTTGCATTGGGGGAACTTTTAGCTCATCGCGATGAGAATGGAAAAGAGTGGGCCATATACTATATCAGTTGCACTCTTGTTGGGTATGAGCATAATTACACCCCTATGGATAAATAATGCTTAGTAGTAGTTCATAGCTCTCAAAATATTGGACACTACATGCTTACTCACTCCATCAAAATCATTTGAAAATTAGACCCTCTTAAGTATCTATTATTAAGAATGTCCTTAACAAGTTATATGGCTAACTCAGTCATGCTTCTTAGTGAGTTTGATAATGAGTACATTGATTGAAAAATTATTAAAGGTCAAGTCATAGCGGATCAGTTAGCAGATACTTTTTTTGTAGATGTGTATCCCTTAGTTGTAGAGTTTCCTAATGAGTTATTATTTTCAATTGTAGAGCATGAGCCATGAAGGCTTTAATTTGATGGGTCATACACACAACATGGTGTGGGTATCCTATTTTTCACCCCTAAAGGTGAATTTATACCTAAGTCCTTTAGATTAGCAATTCCATGCACGAACAACATTACAATGTGTGAGACACTAATCATCAATTTGAGAATTGCAATGCAATGGAACATGTGAGAGGGAAATAAAATGTATCATGCAATATAAATGATGTTCAAATTGAACACAAAAAATGCACAAACTAAATTATACCTTCCTCTCCATGATTGAGCTTCACCAAGATGCAACCAAACTCTTGATAGATTTGCTCAATTATTGCTATGTGGATTGCTCACTCACAAAAGTAAAATGATGTAGCTAAGTCAACTCAAGATGTCAAAATAAGGGGAGGAGACTTGACTTTATAGATGTGAGATGAGAGGAATGGAGGGCTAGGATTGATTGACTCAATCAAGGGTGGATATTGATTTGTGGTGAAGATCAAAAGCATTATATGACATGTGTCACAATAGGGAAAGGAGTAAGAGATGAGGTGTGCTCACATATGTGTGAGCACACCTTGGGAAGAGAATGTGTAAGAGGTAAAGTGGCTCATAGGGTCGCTTGTGTAAGAAGGTGTAAGAGATAGTGGAGGTAGGTGAGATCTCACACATGTGTGAGAAGAGGATAAAGGATAGGCTAGGACACTTGTCACCATGTGGAAAGTTTAGGGAGAGGTGAGGGAATTACAAATTGGAGGGAAATGTTAATGATAATAAGTGAGAAGGTTTAAATTAATTAATCATACATTAATTAATTTAATAGGACAGGTTGAGTTAATAAACCATGTGTTTACTTAACATGGGTACATAGTTAAATGTTTGAGGATGAGCTAATGATGGTTAAAGAAGGGATAAAGATAATTAATAAAAGATTAATTAACTTGAGTGAGATTAGAAGAAATGAGAATAATGGTGGGATTAATTAAATAGCTCAAGTATTTAATTAATTGGCAGAACCTTAGCTTGGGAAGTGACATAAATTAAATAATAAAATATTTAATTAATTATAAGAAGAAAGTGGAATAATTAATTAAATAATCAATATTTAAAATTAATTAGGGTAAGGAAAGGTGAATTAATCAAATAATAGAATATTTCATTAATTAGGAGGAAATAGAGATAACTAATTAAATTTGAAATTTTAATTAATTAAGAAGTGGTTAAAATTAGGGTGACTATAGAATATTAATTGGTTACATGTTTATGGTGACTCACAATTCATCATTAAGCAAGTCAAATATGAATTTAAAGCTAAAGATGGCAAGCTTATTCCCTATAAATGCATGGTAGATGGCTTTAAGAAGTACTTTATGCTATGGCTAAATTTATGTCTTTACTTGATATGTTGCAAGATCATCATGAGTGCAAGTTCTTGTTCAAAACATTGTTAGTACCTACATACGATCTTCCTGAAACTAAAATGGTGTGCAAAACCAATCACCTTGGTATCTTGACATATACATCTATCTTCACGATAAGATCCTACCACCTGACCTCACCTATAACCAATTTCAATCCTTTATATGATGATCCTCTTGCTACACTATCTTAGGAGGCACCTATATCGTAAGGGGTATGATGGCTCTCTTCTACTATGTTTGAATGATAAAAAATCTAAATTAGCTTTGAACAAAGTGCATAGTGGAATTTGTGGGGCTCATACTAGTGGAATGGTCCCAACATAAAAGCTTGTCATAATGGGTTATTATTGGCCAACTATGGAGCATGATGCTTGTGAATTTGTTAATAAATGCATTCCATGTTAGCAACGTGTGGGTTTGATACATGCTCCATCCCAAGCATTGCAAATGATTACCTCTCTACAGTATTTTTCATAATGGGGACTAGACTTAGTTCACAAAATCCACCCTCTGTCATCTAATGAACATTCATTCACAATCATCACCACCAAATAATTCACAAGGTGGGTGGAAGCCATTCCACTCACCCTCATTACTAACATTCATATTTCCATATTTATCCTATACCATATCATTTGTCGATAGTGTATCCCCTCCACCATCATCACTAATAATAGAAATCCTTTCAAAAACCAACATGTATGTCAATTGTGTTAAAATTTCCATATCCAAGATCACTGGTCCACCCCTATTACCCCCAAGATAATGGCCAAGCTAAGGAAACTTAAAAAACGGTAATCAAAATCCTAAAGAAAATTGTTAATGATACTGGTCATGATTGGAACCTCCATTTGAATCCTACCCTTTGGGCTTACCACACCTCCATCAAGTCTCCAATTGGCACCACACCATACTCTCTTGTTATAGTTTCAAAAGCAATATTTCTGATCAAATTCAAACTTCCATCACTCCCTATTTCTTTGAAGAATTTAATCAATACTCGAGTAGGAGTATCATGTTCAACATTTGAGTCAACTAGAGATTTTAGATGAATGAAACCTCAATTCCTACAACCATATTCAATAATATTAACATCGGTTTAGGAGAATCTATAATAAGAAAGTCAACCCTTGCCAATTCCAACTTGATGACTTTGTCCTAAAAAAGAATCAACATACCCAACATGATTGAGAAAAGAAAGGAAAATTTGAGGCTAATTAGTTGGGTCCATATATAGTAACTAAAAATTATGGTTTAGGAGCCTTTCAACTAGTTACACCAAAAGGATAACCCTTGGATGAAACCATTAACATCATCTACCTCAAGCAGTTCTATTCTTAAATCAGTTGAGTTATCCCACCTTTCAAAAATTTCAAAATCCAGAAAATAGTAAAAGGGTAAAAGCACAAACCTGTGTCACACTTTATAAAGGAATCGTCAACAGCAAAAAAAAATTCTGAACTTCGACCACATAAAAGTGGTCTTTATGTTTTGAATTTCAAAATGGTGTAAACTAATGAAATGTAGAACTTTTGATGAAGTTTATTGTTGTAATTTTTAAAATTTAAAAAAAAAAAAATTTCATTATGTTTTTATCAATTTAAGGACAAATTTTGCAATGCTGAAAATTTCAGAAAAGAGTGACTTCACGGGCCGTCAAGAAAAAAAATTGAAAAAATCTTCATTTCTCCTAATTTTTTTTTCCAAATAGGTAACTTCAATATCTTGTGCATGGAAAAAAATCAAATTTTGATGTATATTTTTCTTGTAATAACGTTTTAAAGTCAAACATGTCAAAATTTGACAGTTTTCACTCCGTCAACTATTTTCAAATTTTAAATCATTTTCAAAAATTATACCCTTTTGAAGAAGACTCTCTCCTCTTGTGCCCCATATAAGATTTAAATTTTTTTAATAAATTTTACTATCTTGTTTTTAATTTGTAATCAACTTTTTTTCATTTTGAAAACCTACTTGCATTATTTTAAAAATAAAATATATTAAAACTAATAAAAATAATTTAAAAAATTATATATTTGGATTCTCCACTCCGAGCTCTACAAAGGGTTTTTTTGCAAAAATTATTCGACTAAAGAAATACTTAGCTAAAGTTGAAAGTTTTAGAAAATTCTGAAAAAAGCTGAGTTGGTTGCCAACTAGGATGCCACATAGATAGTTTTGGTAGAAACAGTTTCTATAGAAAGGGTTTCGGCCGAAGCCCTTTCTATAGAAACAGTTTCTACCGAAACCCTTTCTATAGAAACCCCGCACATTAAAAAATCCAATTTTGAAGGCAGTTTTAAAGCGGGAAGAGGAAAATTTTTATTTTTTTGGATTCGAGCGAAACTTATTCGACTGAAATCTATGTGCCACGTAATACGCCACATGGTTTCGGTCGAAACCTAGTCGGGCAAAACTGTTCCAGCCGAAATTTTTTCGCTCGGAAATATTTATTTGGCCAAAAGTGTGACACAGTTTTGTGCTTTTACCCAAAATGTAAAATCAAAGCAAATATAGTCAATAGTAAAGAGAAATAAATAAGGCTATGGTGAAAACCACACTTGGTGGTACCTTGGATAAGTACATTTGGTGAAAACATGGAAAAATGTAGCACTCATAGAGGAATTACTCATTACCTACCTTGTATCGGTCTTTTTTGTGTGCTTTCACCTTATCCACTTACCTAAATTATCTATCCTATCCATCCTATCTGTATCACATCCATTATCCATCTCTATACTGCTATCGACCACATGGTGTATTTTGGTTGAGTATTATATAGATTGAATCTACTATCCCAATTCCTAAGCTTTACCCAATTATTTTGGAATGCATCTTGAAGATCCTAAAATGGTCATATGATTCACTATCCTTCTATCAGTTATAATTTCATTGGTCATTGCAAATTTTATAGAGTGTGCATATGGTTGGTCTCACATCCTCACCTAGGTTCCATAATTGTATATACTTGTCACTAGGTCTCGTTCTTGTGTTTGCATGTTGCCAAGAGTCCCTATCCAGCTAGTTCTTGTAGCAAAATTTAATAGCCCCCTAAGGTTTGGTCCATCTTTGTTATTCTTTGTCATGTTGATCCTAGAATATACCCATCCATATTTGGTATTTATATAATATATCATTCCTCATATCAGACCACATCAATCCACCCATCATCCTCATGATAAAGGATATTTGAGATTTACTATTATGTCACGGTGCTTTTTCATTTTGTTTATCTTTTGAGCTTCTTACTATACCTACTTGAGGTTGCCATCATCCATCATATGGTTCACTTTGACTAATATAAATAGGGGAATATCTTGGATTTTTATGATTTTGTTTTCATGGTTGTTCAACATTGTACCAACCAAGATTCCTTGCGATCTTATATTATGCTAGGGAATCCTTTCTATTTTTGGTTTTCTACCATTAGCCCCACTAAATCCCTTTCAGAATTTGTAAGATGTTGGATGAACCATTTTTTTTGTTGTGGTAGTCCTATGCATTCGATACAAAGTCACCTTGGTTTCTCATACCCTAGTGCATAGTATCCCATGCTATATAAACTTAAATGCTCACTACATGGAAACATAATGCATAAGATCAATTTTCTCAATCCCCCATCCTACCATCTCCCATTCCCATTCCCTCATATTACATTTCCATTCCCACTATCTCTTTCTGAATCAGTAGATTTTGATTGTGCAAGTGTGTTCCCCCACTGTCTTTCCCAACATGTTGATTCATTTTTTACTAGTACACTATGGCTACACCTATCATCATCTATCCATATTTTCATATTTTCATATTTTCATTATTATTTTATTTATATTAAGTTTTTTAGGATTTGTTATTCTAAAAATCTTTTCATCATTTCATTTGCATTAAGTTGTTTAGGATGTGTAAACCTAATAATATTTTCATCATTTCATTTGTATTAAGTTATTTTGGATTTTTTATGGATATTTTATTCTAAGCATCTTTTCATCATTTCATTTTGCATTAAGTTGTTTAGGATTTACCATTCTAAGCATATTTTCATCATTTCATTTGCATTAAGTTGTTTAAGATTTGTTATTATAAGCATCTTTTCATCACATCGTTACCATTTCAATCACATAAAGTTGTTTACAATTTAATATTTTAAACATATTTTCATTTAGTTCATGCTAATTTTATGTTGTATTAATCATTTTAGTTACATTCTTATTACATTGTATTATTCATGTAGTGTTATTATACCATTAGGTTCATTTAACATTATGTTTCATTCCATTATTTTTTAATCTATTTTGCATTGCATTAGTTTCATTATCAATTTTTCGTACTATTACATATTCATTCATTTGTATGGCATTTTAGTTTATATCCATACATGAAATCAAATGTACCCATCAAACATCATAAATCACACATCATGAATCAACATATCTTGAATATCATAAATTATTACATCATCTTAAAAATATCATAGCACATATAGGAATATCCACCCTACATAGAACTTGTTAGTCCTCATGAATTTCATATAAAATCTCCCTAGATTGTAAGTCACATACATCCTACATCACAAATGGTTAGTGTCATCCATTATAATTGTCATAATTATCATAATGCATACATACATTCATCATAAACATTCATCTATATCACAATCATATAAGCATAATAGTAAAACATAATTCATGTCATCCACAATCATCAATAAATACATCCATATATAACCACAAGCATATAATAAACATCCATATCCTATATGCATCTTTACCATATCCCATATCATATACCAAAATCACACTAAATTCCATCATAAACATACATAGGAGTTAGAAAAATAATACAAGTGCCCATGTATAAGTATATCAAAATTAACATCTATATACATATGATACATCAAGATCATGAATCAATATATGAATAAAAATAATGAGAATAAATATCATCAGGGCTTATGTCCTAATCAATGAAATAATGATCACTTGTTCATGGTATCATCTCTACAAAACCTATGTATCTATCAAAATTGGAACCTAAATCTACCTGTATACCCTTTACCCATTACTCACTCCAACAAAGTGTGTAGGAGATGATGGTATTGACCCACTCATCCCTACTCATCCTCCTCTTCCCCACGGAAATCCAATTGACCTACTCCTCATTGATCCTAATCTCAAGGACCTACTCCACTCTAAGCTCATAGCCTCTAAAATGTGGGCCTCATCTCTACTATTGGTATTGTTTCATAGTAGAGATTCCTATAATTTTGGGCCTCCTTGCTTAGTTGTATCACTGAGCACATATATGTCACTCCTCTTTGCACCCTAACAGTCTCCCACTCATGCTGGTACCTATCCATATCCACCTACATTTGATTCCTCTCCACTACCCATACTTCTCATGCTAATATTAGGTTGTATCTCTTTGAGGTGATGGTAGCTAGGTCACCCTATATAGTGTCTACTTGTACTTGGAGACTCCCCCTCTTCATTGTCATAGTAGCCAAATTTTCCCACAATCTCCCTATCTCCACCTATAGCTGTCTCTCTTGATACTCACAATGGTTCCATCCCCTTGATGCCTGTCCATGTATAGCTAGAGACTATCCCTCTCAACTATCCTCTCCACATCCTCCAAGGCCTAACACAAAAGTCCTTATAGCTAGGTGATCCTACTCTCTATTGTTTTTAACCTCCCAAATAAGTCTTCATCACCTCTCCTCCCCTCTTGCTTCCCCAACCCCAACATATCTAAATCTATCTTCATAGAATCTTTCTCTCTCTCCTCCTCCCTTTCCTCCTCTCCTTCCCCCTCCTCATGATCACTACCCTCTCCATCCTCTCATCTCTCCCCTATCTCATGCTCATCCTCCTCATCCTCCACTAACTCCTCCTCTACTACATCTATCCCCTCCTACCTCTCCTCCTAATGGACCACCTTCCTCTATACCCTTCATATCTCCTACATAGTTACCTCCACTTGCATTAGTTCTCTCACACCTCCTACCTATCCCTAAGTGATATCATTTCCTCTGACCTCCTACCCCTCCACCACTTTGAATATCACTAACCCCTAGGTCATAAACCCCTCCTCTCCAATACCATTGGACGTCTACCAGGTTCCCCCATGATGAAATTTCTATCGTCTGTGTAATCTCTGGCCCCCACACTCCTGTCTCACAAGAAACTCTATAAAATCTCTCCTTAGGCTCCAAGATATCTTGAACTATGTCAAACTGGTGCATCACCCTGTTTGATTTGTAGCCCTCTATCAGGAATTACTATCGCCCTAGCAGTTAACATCTTCTAAACATGTATCCATAGTATACATTGTCCTCATCCTAGTCATCCATCTCCCGATAGGACCTCCATACAATATCTCTATAATCCATCTCATCTATTGGTCACCTCTAACACACCATGCTCCTAATATCAGTGTAATGCAATACACTCCTCCAAGTGAACACTAATGGATCATATGCTACCCTTAGTGATCTCTCCCCAATTGGCCTCACTGCTCAGATGTTCTACCATGCCCATAATTGCAACAAAATGATATAATTCAAGCTCACTCCCATCCTATAAAAAACAACATATATGTCCTAGTACACCTAGGCCAATAGGTAGGCCCCTCATGCAAACCTCCTGGATCACCCCACCATATTAAGCATAACCTCTCCCAATGTTAGATTGAAGAAGCAACCAATCCTGTTAGGTAGAATCAATCCATTGATCAAACCACATAGATATAGTGCCATCCTAGGAACTATACCTATACATCCATCCATGTATAATGTTTTTCCTCTACATGGCAGGTCTACCATGCCGAATATGGCCTACAACAACTATGGTTCTATCTTTTCTATCAACACCTCTACCTCCCCCCCTAAATAAAAAATCAAAGGATCTACCATATTTCCTCAAGGGTAATCATCATCTCATCAGTGGAAAGGTGGAAGGTAAATTTCTTTGAGCTCCAACACTCTAGCAATGATGTCCACATGGGCCTATGGACCCTAAGCATCGAGATTTGTGCCACGTAGGCCAACCCAAATGCATCAAAAAGTGCCCAATCAACATCTCCAAACCCTCTTGCTAGCTAAAGCATTGTTGAACGTCACTTGCGAGTCCATAAAATTACTGGGATGAGTGCAAGATCATAGGGGTCCAAAAAGTGGCAATATGACCAAAAAAGTGGCTAACAAATTTTTTTAATCCAAATTTGATGAAACGAAAAGGTTTTATTGAGAAAATTGTCAATATTTTAAAAATATAAGATATTCCTTATTTGGAATTAAATAGATAATTATTATCAATATTATACATAAATTTTGACTAAATTCCTAATTGATAGGCTGATTGAATAACATATATAATTCCTAAATGATTTCAAACTTTTTGAATCCAAAAGATGCAACACATTTTATTCCTCTCATACTATAGGATAAAAAAAATGAGTTTCATAAAATTTTGACCAAGTTATGGTGGTTAGACAAACACATTTTAATATTTTTAAAAAGTTTAAATTTTTTTTCATAACTATTTATTTACTTGCAAAAAAATTACAAAAAAAAATGTTACACATCCCAGAATGTGTACTCTATTTATATTGAAAGTTTCAAATAAATATAATATTTTTTTACTTGTACTTAGGTTGGTCAGACATACAACTGCTTTTTATTTTTTCCTAAAAATTTAGAACTACTACATTGAAATATAAAAATTTTACCATATATAATTATGTTTTCCTAAAAAAGGACCAGTATCTTAGAAACTACATTCAATTTTCTACAAATTTTTTTCTTACATATTTTTCAAATTATGTTAATAACTTATTCAAATTTTTATGTTAAGTTGCCTAACTTTGTTTTTATGAATTTTCATTGCCACTTAGGGGCCTAGTTTGGACCCCCATGATCCTGCACTCACCCACTATGCTCTCCATCCACCCACCAACATGTAAAGTTTTTCTATCTAAAATTCTTGTATCTTTCTTTGTTTCTTTTATTTTTTAGATTTTCCTTTTTGGTACATCCACCCATCCACAGAGAGGATCCACCCTTTAACAAATTTTTCCTTCCCCATGGGAATTCATCCCTTATCAGATCCACATTTCTTCTCATGCTTTCACCCTTGAGGGTAAACATGCATCCACCTATTCATTGGCAGATTCACCCCTATAGATCCAAGTGCACATCCGTCTATCTTCTAATGAATCCACCCCTACAAGCTAATGTGAATCTACGCATGTAGCTATGAATTTTCTTGTGTAGTGGTTCCATCCCTTTTTCATACCTGCACATCGAGAAAAATTATCCACCTATCATGGATTCACCTTGCATCTGGCGAATTTTCCTATCTACATGCGCATCCACCCATTTGCGAGCACAACTTCCTATTAGCATGTCTTCCCATGCATTAGTGGATCTGCTTGTCTAGGGTACATTTTCCTATCCACCTAGATGGGTGGATCCACATGTTAGTTTAATTCACTAATCATAAATACAAAAAATCAAAGTATACGAAGAAAATTCAAAGGCCATACTTGAGCACTACCCTCTCCTCTCTGCACTCGTACTTGCACAACATCGATTCGGTGTGGAATATGGCATGGGATAGTGCAAGATCTTTGGGGTCTAAACTAGCCCCTTAAGTGGCAATGAAAATTTAGGAAAATCATGGGAAGCATAGAATTTGGCACATCTTTCAGATTCAAAAAATGTGAAATTGTTTGAGAATTATAAATGTTTTTCAATTAACCTATAAATCAGGACTTTAGTCATAATGCATGTAGAAAATCAATAATAATTATTTAGTAAATTCAAAATAAGGAATATCTTATATTGGTGGAAAGATGACAATTTGGACAATAAAGCCTTTTTGTTTCATCAAATTTAGATTAAAAAAACTTGTCAGCCACAAAGGAAAACTCTAGCTATGACACCCCAAACCAAATCTCGAGGAAAACTCGACGGAAACCCTGAGGATTCAAATTTTATCAAGAAAAATTGATATCCATTTGAAATGAATATCTATTTTGAAATAGATATCCATTTTGAAATAGACTATTTTGAAACAAATATCCATTTTGTTGAAACAAATATCTATTTTGTTGAAACAAGTACCCATTTTCATGTCTTCAAAACGAATATTCATTTTGATAAATTCAACACATATATCTATTTCTTAGAAATAAGTACCCCTTTGTATTTCTTGAAAATAGATATCCATTTTGAAAATCCCAGAAAACCCTCATTAGTAAAATAGGCATAGCTTTCACATTTCTTATCGAAATTTTAATTTTTTTATATATGTTGGAAAGGTGATTCATATCTCTATGCAATGGACAAGGTAATATTTATATATTATACATATACATAATTATAATCATTTTAACTTCATATTTCTTTTAAATTGAAAAATCAAATGCTGACTACTTCTGCACGTGAAGTCCCATTTTCATGATTTTTGTTTTGTAAAATCATCCCGAAATAATTGAAACATTAGAGAAAGTAATAAATAATGAAATATTTATATTTTTTGTAGTAAGTAGATCATGAACAAATATTCATAAATCATCATATCTCTTTGTCCCTTTCTCTACATCTCTATATTTCAGTATGTCTCCCCTTAAGCTCTAGACCTATCTCTCCACTTGTCTCACCCTCCCTCCCTCCCTCTCTTTCTACCTCTTTAGACCTATCCCTCTCAATATAATGAACTCTAGACTTATCTATCTACCTCTCCCTCCCTCCTATATTTTTCCATCTTTAGATCTATCTTTCTCACTCTCTCTCGACCTCTAGACCTATCTATCTACCTATGTCCCCTATTCCTTCCCTCTCTATTTTTCCCTCTTTAGATCTCTCTCTTTCTCTCTAGACCTATCTCTCTACCACTTTTTCCCTCCATCCTTCCCTCTCTACTTGACTCAATCTCAACTCCCCATGTCTCCCTATCTATCCCTCTTTATGTCTCCCTCTCATCTCTCACTCTATACCTACCTCTCCCTCCCTCCCTATCTATCTCCATATCTCTCTCTCCCAATATCTAGACCTATATCTCTACCTCTCCCTTGATTTTCTCTCTTTTTCCCTCTTCATACCTCTTTGTATTTTAGTAAACCCAATAGATCCTATACAACCTAGTATTCTTCTATGGTTTCTTATTCATATCAAGGTTTCTTAGATCTATACTTTTATGGTATTTATATCTCCATTTTATATATTTGAAACTCTTTACATGCCCAATTATTCATCAATTTTATATTGTTACATGTTTATTTATTATCTTTATTGTGAAATCCAATTTATTTACCATACCCATCCGTGGTAGCCAAATTAGGGTTTCATTTTCACATTTGATACATCATTGATATTTCCACTTTTTTCAATATATAAGTGTACCTTTTAGATTTATTTTTCCTCTCTCTATCTCTCCCTCTCCATCTTTGTATATTTATCTATTATCTCTCCCTACACTCTCTCTCCTTCTATCCCCATACCTCTCCCTCTCCCTCTCCCTCTCCCTCTCCCTCTCCCTCTCCCTATCTCTCTACCTATCTCCCTACCTTTCTCTTCCCCTATATCTTTCCCAAGTCATATCTATATCTAGATATATCTCCCTCTTTATATCCCTCTCTCTCTCTCTCCCTCTCTCCAAATCACTCCTATAGAGAGTAGAGAGGGAATTTGAGAGGAAGATAGAGGTAAGTAGAGAGGGAAGATAAGAGAGGTAGAGAGTAGAGAGAGATAAGAGATATAGATATATCTAAAGGGATAGAGAGGGGGGATGAGAGAGGGATGGAGTGAAGGGTAGTTAAAGAGAGATATGGAGAGAAGTAGAGAGGAATGGAGGAAGGGAAATGTACAGATAGAGAGGTATGGTGGGATGGATATAGGGATAGGTAGTTCTAGATAGAGAGGATGATGGAGATGGGAGATAAAGATAAGTAGAGACAGAGAGAGAGGTAATGTGGGAGGGGTAGAAGGAGAGGTATGTAGAGAGGGAGGGTGAGGGGTTATATAGATAAGTGCAAAGGTAAGGGCAGTGAGAGGTAAGGTGGGATGGATAGAGTGAGAGGTAGGTAGAGAGGGAGATGGTGAGGGGAGATAGAGAGAAGTAGAGAGGGAGGGAGGAAGGGAGATGTAGAGGCAGAGAGGTATAGTGGGTGGGATATATGGAGAGGTAGGTAGACAAAGAGGAAGATATATGGGAGATAAGGAGATGTATAAAAAAAGAGAGAGAGGTAAGTTTGGAAGGATAGTGGGAGAGATAGGTAGAAAGATGGAAGCTGATCACATTACCTCTCTCTATCTTTGTCTCTACTTCTCTTTATCTCCCATCCACATCTTCATCTTTGTTTACCTACCTCTCCCTATATCCCTCCAACCCTACCTCTATAGCTCTACCTCTCCCTTCCTCCCTCCCTCTCTACTTCTCTTTAACTCCCCTCTCTATTTATTTCTACCTACCTTTCACTCCATCCGTTCCTTATTCCCCCTCTCTTTCCCTTTTTATGTCTCTCTATCTCTCTTCTCCCTCTCTCGTATCTACCTCTCTCCCACCTTCCCACTCACCCTCTCTCTCTACCTACTTATCTCTCTATCCCTCCCACCCTACCTCTCTCATTACCTACCTCTCCTTCCATATATCCTTCTCTCTCTCTCCCTCTCCCTCTCTATATACCTCTCCATCTTTCCCTCCCTCTCTACTTCTCCCAATCTCCCCTCACCCTCTCTCCCTACCTTACCTCTCTCTCCCCTTACCTCTATACTTCCCTATATATCCCCTTAGACTCCCTCTCTTTATCTACCTCTCACTCTATTCCTCCCACCTTACCTCTCCCTCTCTCTCTATATTTACTTCTTTTTATCCCCCATATTCATCCTCCTCTCTTTCTACCTACCTTTTCCTATATCACTCCCACCCTAGCTCTATATCTCTACCTCTCCCTTCCTCCATCCCTCTCTCTACTTCTCTCTATATCACATATTTGGACCTCTCTCTATATACTTCTCACTCCAACCCTCCCTCTTCCCTATGTCTCTCCCTCTCTATATCTCTCTATATCTATCTTCTCTCTCTCATCTCTACCTATTTAACCTTCCCTCTCTACTTCACTCTATCACCACTCACCCTCTCTACTTCTCTCTATGTCCACTCACCCTCTCTCTATAGAAAGGTAAATAGGAAGATAGAGGTAGAGGGAGAGAATATATAGATAAATAGATATAAAGGGAGAGATACAAATATGGAGAGATAGGGAGTTACTAATAGAGATGAAGATATAGAGAGATATAAAGTAATATGCAGATAGAAAGATATATATGTTAAGATAAAGTGATAGAGAGAAATAGAGATAGAGAGGAAGAGATAAATGGGTAGAGATACAAAGGGAGAGATAGAGAGGGGGAGATAGAGAGGGGGTAGATATAGAGATATAGCTAGAGAAAGAGGAGAGAGATAGGTAGAGATGTAGATAGAGAATAAGATGGGGATAGATATATCAATATATAGTGGGAGAGGGAAAGAAGGAGAGATAATGATAGATGGAGATATACAAATATAGAGAGGGATATGAAGAGAGATAAAGATATAGGGAGATAGAGGTAGATAAATATATTGATAGAAAGGGATAGAGAGAGAGAGAATGAATAAGAGAGGTAGAGATAATAAGATATAAAGAGAGAGATAGAGAGATATAGATAGAGGGATAAAGAGTGGGAGAGAAAGGAGTTGATAGAAACAAATAATAGATATAGGGAGAGAGAGATTGAGAGAGGGGTATAGGTAAAGAGATCTATAGAGATAGGGAGGCATAAATAGGGTGTGTGTATATATGAGAGAGATATGGAGATAACTTGATGAAGAGAGATTATATAAATAGATAGAGGGAGGGAGAGGGAGAGGGAGGGAGAGAAATAGAGAGAGAGATGTAGATTGATATAGAAATAGGGAGTGATACAAATAGAGTGAGATAGGGAGATATATAGATAGAAAGAGGGATAGATATGTAGAGGCATATATAACCTAGGAAATATAGAGGAGAAGAGAAAGGGAGAGAGCTAGGTAGAGAGGGAGAGAGAAATGAGAGGCATATCTATAGAAGAAGAGTAAGGGAAAAGTACAGAGATATGGAAAGAGGGAAAATAGTGGAGAGGGGGGAGAGGGAGACATAACTAAATAGATAGAGGGATATATATATATATATATATATATATATATATATATATGTATGTTCTTGCAGTTCAATTTGGGCAATGGTCTGCATAGGATCAAACACAACAAGGAGAGGGAGAGAGAGATGAGAGAGATATCTATAGAAGAGTAAGGGAAAATTACAAAGATAGGTAAAGAAGGAAAATAGTGGAGAGGGGGGAGAGGGAGACATAAATAAATAGATAGA
>VDFB02322759.1:0-62747 GCA_007258455.2 Sequoia sempervirens
CTTTTAGATCTCTCTCTCACTCACTCCCTTTATCTCTCTTCCTGATGGAGCTTCAAATTTTGTTCCTTGTTTTCCTTTCCTATCATGCCTTATGTCTCTGGTCTTTCATACTGTTTTGGAAAATCCTCAGGTTGGGGTTTTAGCCTTGTCTTCATGTAAAATCCTAGTGTTTATCTTACGCCTTGGGTGGGATCTATTTCGCTGTTACTTTTGGAGGGCCTCTAAAACATCTTATTCCCCATTGTTTCGTCTAAGGTTGGGTCCCTTTGGTCTTAATATTTTATTTCCTCTATGGGATTTTATTTTTCCCTAAGTCTGGGTCGGCCCTATGTTTCATCATTTTAAAACACTTATGTCAATCGTTTATCATCTGCTTAGTGATGTCCCCTTCATTCTTTTAATAAATGTTTTATTTTGCAGAGGGTAATTTGTGTGACCATTGATTGACTCTTGTTTGATCTTAGTCATTCCCCTCCATCCCGCGATGACCCCACCACACTACTTTGGCTGATCGCGATATCTCGGGCGGGCACCACGTGTCCCATCTGATGAAGTTGAAGGGGATGAGTTTGTGTGACCGTTGATGAATCGTCGTGTGATCTCAACAGTTTCTCGCCATTGTGTGATAAAAAATCACAAGGTCTTTATTGATCGCGATATCACAGGTGACCGCCACGTGTCTTATTTGGTAAAGCCGAAGGAATAAGGGAAATACCTTGGTAAATTAATCCGACTTTAATATGTTATGCAACGGGTTACTAAAGTGTTCTTTAAATGCATGTGTTTCAAATCTACGGAGATGTTATAATCTAGGCAGGAAAGCTGCTAGATGGTTAATGATAAAGCTGGCAACTATTTTGAAGGAACATGATCACCAATGATCAGGATCTATGGTTGCCCTCTATCGCATGATCCGAAGTTGAAAGGTCTTTACTGATTGCAATATTGCGGGTGACCTCCAGGTGGATTTCCTTGGCAACGTATGGTATGGTGGGCCCCTTATTTCCATGTTGGTGATTGTGTCAACTTGTTTTGAAGGTAGTCATTCGATGATTTGATCAAATTGACGAATCGACCGCTAATATTTAAATCAGCATCAAATACGATTGGAGTCGTTCGTGCAACACGCGAGTAAGCTTTAATGGCAGATGAGACACTTGTTGGAATGATTTGATCAAAATAAAAACAATTCTCCTAATTTTATTGTATCACAAAACATTCAAGTATTTTGCCAAGCAGTCTCAGAGCCAAAAGTGAAGTTGCAAGTTTCTACAGCGAAGAATTGGGATTTCTACAAATACAAAAGTTGTGAGTTAATTTCTATGTCGCCTAGTTATTCTGCACTTGAATTTGAAAAAAGGTTTACTGTATGCTTGTTATTGGGCTTGTTGATAAATGTTTTAGGGTTGTAGGTTGATTGAATTATGGGGAATTAAGGGGTTTTATTATGTAATTTCATTTTTTGGTTAGTCCTAATTATTTGAAGTGTGAAATAGTAAGTAAGCCCTAGTTTATCCAAGATTGCACCTCCAAAGCAAGACTCTAGCCAAATTGATTTTTTGAGTAGGAACCTATATGATGATTTCTTGTATCAATTTCCATTGTCAACAAATGATAGGAAGAAGGGGTTGGTTCTGATGCGAGGAAAAATCCTAAGGGAGGGATTGGTATATAATTGTTCAAATATAGCCGATGCTAGGGTTCCTCTTATAGGTTTGGAGATGTTTAGACTGTGGTATGGATAGAGGAAGTTGCCTCACCCCTTCTCAAATGGCTGGATGTATGATATGAGGAAGTTGGTTGTGCCAAATGTGTTCCTTGATATAGATTTTCTTAGGGTCGTGGCTGTGAGATATGACCCTGTTACGCGGGTAATCAAGGACAATGATGGAAGATTTCTATTGAGCATTAATAGAGAAGAGGTCCAACAGGTTTTTAATTTGAGTGATCTGAGTGAATACTTGGTTCCTATCAATATTAAGGAAATGAAGCAGGAATATGGAAAATTAAAGTCTCTTTTCATAGCACCTCATCTGGCTAGGGCAGGGGGTTCAAAATTTCATATTAGCCCTAGTGACCAAGAACCATTCAGAGTAAATTGCTTTGCAAATCATTTCTTGGCCACTTTTTATTCATTGTGCCAGATTTTAGGTTTCAATCCTAGCACGGTGATTCCCATTGCCTACATGTTCATGGGGGTGCAAATACAACACCCCAATTTCTTTGTGACATATGATTTTTCCTCCTTCTTGGCTGAAAGGATACATGGAGGGCTGTTGAAGTTGCAGCGGAATGATATAGGCACTCAATTCTTTTGGTATTCTATGTTGATGCATATGTTCTTGTGCAAGAATGCTAACTTCTTTTCTGAGAATATGGAATTAAGGCAATTTGTTGATGGAGAAAGATTGCCTATACAGATATGGACTGCAAACTTATCGTGTAATAAAGAAGGCACCAGTTATGTGCAATTTGATAATTGCTTTGCTTCCAGATTGAGGGCCAGATTGATGGTGAATGTACCCAGGATGCCTAAGGAATTGCATGATTTCCTCAGACCGAAGGGGATGAGGCCAGAATTAAAAGTCTACCATAACTGGGGTGACATTATTCCATACCCAGTTAGCACTGTTTTGAGGGTATACGGTTTTCAAGGAACCCCCCATAAACTGCCATACAATGTGCCACCAAGAGTGGGATTTGCAGAGGTTATGTGGCAAATAGGTTGTATCCATGAGGATAACCTCACTGGGAGGGGTAAGGGAACCTTTTCCTAGATTATACAGTGGTATCTGATTTTGTATTTTCAAAGGGAGGATGGGTACACTTTGGAAAATTCTTTGATGATTACCACTTAAGGTGTGGTCCAAAGAGGCAACATGATCCTGAGGGCTTCTTTTCCCTTTTCAGACAGATAATAAAGGGTGGCAAGTTTGTGTATGAGTTCAACTTTCCTGAGGACTTGATTAGAAATGAATTTCATCTAAATAGGCAGGAGTTGAACAAGGAGAAATGGATAGCTTATGATAAGCTATTAGATATTGTGCACAAAATTGATCCAAAGTATGATCCATTTTTGGAGTTCAGCCACATCATAAGAAAATTGATTTTCTGATGGGGAACTTCAAAGAAATTATGGGCACCTTGAGGACCAAGAAGATAAACTTTGAATTGAGTCAGGGTGTGCAGGAACGAGGTGCCAGGCCAATGGAAAATAGGCCAACATACTAGCCTACAGAAAGGTGGCCCATTTACAGGAGGAAAAAGGATGACATCAGTGATGAAGAAGTGGACAGAAAAGGTAAAAAAATAATGAAATTGCCTACACAACCAGGTCCAAAGCTCAAAACACCTAGGGAAATTAAGATTATTGATCTGGAATCATCACCAGAAGATAGTCCTTCATCGCCACCATCTGAACCAAGCCCTAAGAGGAAAAGGACTGATCAACCACCAGAGGATGTGATGGATGAGATTGTTGTTACTTATCAAGATATGCATATTGGTATGCCTTCCCCTCCTAGGCCAGCTGAATTGGTTTTATCCGATTTGGATATGAAAGACAAATGTGTACAAGATGCAAGAATGGAGGCATTAAGGAGTTTCTTGATGATGATGCATTTATAAAAAATCATGTCTTCTTGCAATTGGTATGGAGGATGAAATTTGAGGAATATCAAGATAAATGTAAAAAGAGGAGAGAGTTGAGACCTAACAGGTCAGACCAGGAGAATGATGAGGAAGTGAAAGTTGAATTAATGGAAGAATTCAAGAACATTACTCCTAAGGAAGGAAGAAAACTGGTGACTCAGGCTGGTGTATTGATTCTTCCTGAATGGGACATTGCAGATGCTGTAACATTTAATACTATTCTAAATTCCAACCATCCATTGCAAGACTCTGAAGAAGAGGTCAAGGCAGCACTGCAAGACTCTGCCTTCAGTGAAGAGTATGAGACTTTGGCAATTTGGGCATTGGCCCCACAAGGAAGAAAGCCAGATGTTACATATATTAACCCAAATTTTAGAGGAGGGTTAATAATAAAAAGAGCTTCAGAGACCTCAACCACTGAGGCCACTAATCTAATTGTGAATGTGGCCAAATTGGCCCAAAAGACTGCTGAAAGAGAAGAGGCTAAAAAGAAGAGCCTGATGGAGAAGTATAACCTTTTGATCGAGGAATACAACAAAATGCAGTAAAAGAATGTTGAGTTGCAAACCGAGGTGGACAGGTTAAGGTATAAACAAATTAGGGAGACATCAAGTGCTCTAGGAATTAGTTCATTACCTTCCACATCAGGGTCAATGCCTCTTGCTTCTCCAATTGTTTCCACACCAGGGTCTCCTAGTCATAATCCTTCCCTCTCCCCTCCTTTAGAACAAATTGATGAAGAACCAGAGTGCTTTGTCGATCCTACAAAGAAGCAACTCATGTAGAAAATTGAATAATTACAGGCATCATTAAAGGTAAGTGAGGAGGGATCTCTTTCAAAGCAAAAGGATATTGTCACTACTGTCTTGAGACACTTAAATGAAAAGGTTGATAATAGATTACCATCTATACATTCTTTATATTCTTTATTATTTGATGAAATAAAGAATATAGATAGGGACCAGGAGGTAGTGATACCACTAATTCAAAATTGGATCCCTAGGGCCAATGATTTGGGTATAATGTATACAGCCTCAAGGTTTGATACAAATAATAGGCCCCAATCATTAAAGCCTACTCATGTGTTAGTAAAATCATTGCAAGGTTTTCAGACCTTACCGGATGACTTGAGTAGGAGGATCAGGGAATTAGTGAAGAATTTTGATGACTGGGGTAACACATTGTTACCTGATATAATTGATAAGCAAGGGAATATCAGGTCACTCCAGCAGTGGCAAGATCAGGAAAATGAGGTCATCAATGACCAAATTAAATTAATTTGTGATGACTCAAATTATGATTTGTTGGTGAGTTGTATGGATAAAATCATTAGCACCAGCTCATTTTTGGAATTTTTTGAAAGAGATGCAAATCAAGTAGCGGTTAAATATACACCTTATAATGCTAAGGTAAATGAGGTAATTAATTTTGACTGGTCGACTGATGAAGAATATCAGAAATGGGTAACTAAATATTTAACTGAGGAAGAATAAAAGAAGTGGGCTGCTACCAGTTGGCAAATAAGTTGTTGTAGTTACAACGGTTTCCAGTTTTTCTTTGGTGGCAATCTTGGCGCGGGATTCTTATGGCTTTTGTTGATGCATCAACTTTTCTTAGCTGGCACGATGAACAGGAATATTCTCCAAGGTGATTATTATTGTAACAATCTTTGGAATGTCACCAGGCATGATGCTTGTTTGCTCCTTCATTTTCTATAAGAAGGATTTCAAGGCTAGAAGTACAGGTTAGAAAGATAATTTTGGGTCGAGTCTAGGTGAAGTTGCAGAGAAAATTGTAAAGTTCGATGGTTTTAGAAAATACAATTTAGGTTATGTGTCATTCTGCAATATGTTTTGAATTGATGGGGATTTAATGTTGTATAACAGTACTAGCATTTGAGTTGAAATGATAAATTCAAACTCATGTCTCTCTGATGTACATTAATATTTGAATTTTGAATAAGATAACTAAGAGTTGTTTCATTCATCTCAGTGTTGTGGTGTGTATGATCCTTGTTTTATCTTTAATTAAAGGGATTAATTAAAATGCTTAAATGGGATTATAGGCTAATATGTTTTGTATAAGGATTTGATAAGTAGTATTGGGTTAGAATACATATTGATGAGATTGCAATGCAATGTTATCAGGGATCGTATATGTCATGTGTTAAATCTGTCATAAACCCTTGAATACTTATGAATTGGACTCCCACAATGGATATATGGCACTGATCTAAGTTGTATGATTCAGTATTTGTTCGTCTTTACCTAGAGCTTGTTAAAATTTGCAAATCAATGACCTATTTTATCTTGGGATTGTGTTGTAGTTATCTCATGCTCCAAATAGCTGATAATTTCGATGAATAGACAATTCTATTCGATATTATCCTATTATGTTGAGCTATTAAATGAGATTATTTGTTATTGTTAATATTGTTTATGATATTGTTGTAGAGGTTGTAAACACATTAAGGGATCACCCTCTCGGGTCTTGCAGAGCCTGAAGTGTAGGAGACTTTTTTAAATTTCTGGAGTCGGTGGTCGAGGTCCTTGACTTTGCCCGCCCACGATTCGTATTCCAGTTATTCCTTTCCTTTCCACCATTCTTCCTCCTTTCCTTCCTTTCCTCCACCACTGCCCCCCCCCCCCCCTTCCCTCTCTCTGTCTCTCCATCCCTACCCCCTCTCCCCTCTTAGGTCTCTTTCCTCCTTCACTCCAATCCTCCCTTCCTTTATCTCTCTCTCTCAAGTCTCTCCATCGCTTAGCACCCTCCCTCTCGGGTCTCTTCACTCGCTCGCTCACTCCTCACTCACTCAATCTCCAAGATGCTCCTCCTGCCCTTTCTCTTGGTCTTTCCACTCTCCCTTCCTCTCCCTCTCCATTATCCACCCCCTCCTTCTCTGGGTCTCTCTCTCCACTCACTCCCTCACTTTCCACTTGATATCTCTCCCCTTAACCCCTAAACCCCTAAACCCTTCCCTCTACCCTCATTCAATCCATCATGCCTCCCTCCTCCCTCTCTCCTCCTTTGAATCCTCTGTTTTATATGCCTCTGCCCATGACCCTAAGCCCATGGCTTGTAGGTCCCTTCCCTCCCTCTCTCGTCTCTCCCTCCACCCCTTCTCCCCTCTCCAGTCTCTCTTTCTCTCTCTCTCTCTCTATCTCTCTCCCCTGCACCACAACCTAAACCCCAGCAAACCCTTCACCCTTAAACTCTAAACCCATAAACCCTCTACCCTCATCTCTCTCGATTCTTTTCCCTCCTCCCCCCTCCCTCTCTCCTCCTGGTTTCTCCGCTCTGCCCTTAGCCCTCTGCCGCCAGCCCGTCGCCCGTCGTAAAATCCTCTGCTTATGTCTCTCCACTCCTCCTCCCCTCTCTCTCTCTATCTCCCTCTCTCTCTCCTATCTCTCCCCTTCCATTCCTTCTTCCACTCCATCCTCCACCCCTCTACCCTCTATCTCCATCCCTCCCTCTCTCTCTCAAGTCTCACCCTCCTACCCCCTCTCCCTCTCTCAAGTCTCTCTCTCTCACTCACTCTTATCTCCCTCTCCTCTACCCTCTATCTCTCTCCCACTTCCTCCCTCTCTCTCTCTCATTGAATCCCTCTATCTCTCTCCCCTCTACCTGTTGGTTGTTTTTACTATAACTAGGTTGGTCTTCTAATTTACCTATGGAATTTCCAATTCCAATCAAGGGCAACTCAAAGGACCTGGACCAACTGACGAGGATTTTAAAGATCTCCTACACTTCGGGCTCTACAAGACCCAGGAGGGTGATCCCTTAATGTGTTTACAACCTCTACATCATTATTGTAAACATCATTAACAACAACATATAATCTTATTTAATAGCTCAACATAATACATAATACTAAATAGGACTGGGTGTTCATCAGTAATATCAACTATTTGGAGCATGAGATAACTACAACGCATTCCACAGTGTAAAATAATCATTGATTTGCAATTTGTAGCAAGTGTTAGGTAAAAATAAACAAAATACTGAACCATACAAATTAGTACACACTTACATCAGTGCCATATATCCATTAAAAGAGTCAAATTCATAAACATCTAAGGGTTTATGACATATTTAACACATAACATATAAGATCCTTGAGAACATTGCTTTACAATTTCATCAACATGTATTCTAACCCAATACTACTTATCAAATCCTTATACAAAACATATCCACCTACAATTCCATTCAACCATTTTAAGTAATTCCTTGAATTAAAGCCAAAACAGAAATCATACACACCACAAAAGTGAGATGAATGAGACAACCCTTGATTATCTTATTCAAAATTCAGATATACATGTACAATGGAGAGACATGAGTTTGAATTAATCATTTCAATTCAAATGCCAATACTATTATAAAACATCAAATCCCCATGAATTCAAAACTTACTACAAAATGACTCAAAACCTAAATTGCATTTTCCTTAAAACCATCGAACTTTACAATTTGCTTTGCAACTCTACCTAGACTCAACAAAAAAATATCTAACTTGTTAACCCATACTTCTGGCTTTGAAATATTTCTTATAGAAAATGAAGCAGCAAACAAGCATCGGGCCAAAAAGTACCTCTCATTTCACATGCTTTTTTTCACAAAACTCTTAAAGACAACAACTATACCTTCTTTATTTCTCATCCTACGCCCTATTCATGCATCCTACAATTACAATAGTATCCATGGGGCCTCTTACACAAGCTACAGTAATCACAAAAAGTGTAAGAGCCCCTTTATATCATGTTTGGACTACAAAACCCTCAAAAATAGGGTAACCGAGTTGTATGCAAAGAAATGAAGCTTTCTAACTCAAATCAACACTTTAAGCTCTCTAATCAGATTCAAATCAAAGCTAACACATATCTTCACGACTGGAATTGATTTCACATCAAAATATGGCTGCATGTCAAGAAAAATACAATTTTTTTAAGAAAAACACAGATTTTCGAATGTCAAGAGCTTGTATTTTAAATCCTCAACCATCAACAACCATTACAATGATCACTTTATGCCTTTTAAAGGCCTTTACACGTCAACCATTGAACAACCACTTCTACAACTGACTTTTTAATATTTTATGATCACATAAAACATAAAACACACTAATTTCAAGGTTGTTAACATCACTATTAAAATGTTTTCATTTTTTGACCTTTCAAACATTAAAAAGTACATCATTAAATTAATTATGTAATGGTATAAAAATTTAAAAAATCATGAATTAATTATGTAACCACATAAGTCAAATATAATTCTATCAAGAAATTAATATCAAATAGATAATATAATCGCATAACTCATACATTTCAATGTCATTGATCTTTTTCTTCATCCAACTCTTTGTCTGTATCATCCGATCCAAATTCGACATTGTAAGGATTGGTCATATCATCATCATCGTCATCGATATTAGTTTCAATAATGCCATCATCCACATGGATATCATCTTCATGAACATTAACTCCTACATCATTATGATCTAGTTCCTCCTCTTCAACATCTTTATCAAGGACATCATCAACTAACTGTTGATCTTGATCATCTACATCATCTTCTAATTCTTCGGTATCTTCTTCTTCCACCACATTATACTTTACCGGCCTTCCTCTTGGATCATGTCTAACAATAAATGACCAATCCGGTTTACCTGGAACATTTGAGTAAAATACCTGCTCACATTGGCTTGAAAGAACATAGGGCTCATTTCCAGCTTGCTCGATCAACCTTGTATTAACCATGGTAAATCCATTATCATATTCAATAACAGTTATTTCAGGATCATTTTCATTCAATCGTAGTATGTACCATAGGATGACGAACAAAATTAATTTGAAGGACTGAAATTCACACTCAAGTATATCATCCAAAATCCCGTAGTATCAATTTTTTGAGACTTCTATATGTAAGTCGCTTCTAGATGAAACATTAGTCACCTGAAAGACTGTAGTTATACTAGAATCACTAGTTTTTCTTTATGTCATCCAACATTTTGATTCAAAATTTATGACCATTGCACCACATAGCCATGTGGTGTTTCACCTACAATATGTCAAACATGTAAAAATGATTGCAATATCGTCAATTGATAAACATATTTATTCTTGGCTGAATGTATGCAAAGAAAATAATATCAACATATATATACATAAATATAATTGAAAATAATTAAATAATATGGATGATTAATATATTTATACGTATCTGTTTATCTCTTAAACCATATGCTAAATTAATTTCTCTTTGTGTAAAATTGGAATCTCCATTACGATGAGCTTCTTTAACAAATGAAGCCACACCTTCCCATGCTAATGCGCGACCAGATTGTTGACATCGTTCAATCCATACTGTCATCTGATCAAGATTGTTTGTGACGTATAAATGTAGTGCATCCCACTCTCGACCAACTGTATAAAAAAAAATTGAAATTCACAAATGACGTATAATTAGTTAAATACCACAATATACAACCTTAATTTATAATTGATGTATATTGAAGATTAAAAATTAAATAAGTACAATATACATAAAAACCATTTGTAAAATGTATTCCAATTAATCTCCATGACCATCTTATAATTACCTCTCACTTTCCTCAATCTACCTTTCCCCATCAGGTACTCCCTTTTGAATTTGTTAATGGAGTTGGAATCCCGAATGCAATCTACATGGATCTTTGCTGCAAACTTATGAAGATATTCACTAATGTACACCATGGTCTAGTATACCATATATCCCTCCACCATAGAACCCTCAGGATGTGCTATTTATCTAACCAAAACTTTCAAAAATTTCAAGTGTCTCTCAACCATCCACATTAACCTTGTGTGTATAGGTCCACACAATTCAATCTCCTCAACTTGGTGTATGAGGTAGTGTTCTTGTGCATTGAAAAATGTCGAAGGTAGACACTTTAGTATTTCACACATTAGACGAGGAATTTTTCTCTTCCAATAATTTATATCTTGTTTATGGATTTCCTTAGATGACAACCATCTACAAGTGATTCAAGGTGCAAATATATTAACGATATTTAACAAAAATATACAGTATATTACATAACAAGTAAAACAAATGGCAATTATAAGATGTATACAACGAATTGAACAAATATCACTACTTACCTCATGTATTTTCCAAGATCATATATAACTTGCTTGACATTGTTGTCAAAGTTGTCAGAGAGATAGAGGTAGAACGTGCTACAACAATTATAAAATAATTTTTTCATTATTTTTCAAAAGTAGTAAACATAATACGAGGAAAAGTACATGCATTATATAAGTGTATATAATATACGAGAATAATTACCTTAATGAAGGTATGCCAATCATGCATTTTCATCCCTAACCCAAATTCACCTTTCTTTGTTATTATATTATTTATGTTCGAGAAAATCTGGGAAATTGATTTTTCGTATGACTTCTTTTATAGCATTGCTTTGCTGCTCTGTTAATAACCAAGGAAGGGCACTTATATTAATTTGGTCTCCATCGCTATTTAATTGAATGACATTTTTCATTGCATGATTGGCTTCCTGAATATCACTACAAATTTTGACAAATTTTTCTGTCATGCCTTCCATCCAATATTTTCCATAATGTTTTTGTTATATTCTTTCTGATATGCATTGTATCAAACAAATGCACAATTTGTAGCTGCTCATAGTAGAGTAACCTACTAAATTGTCTGGGATAACTTTTCAATCCTTGTGGAAGCCAATCATTAATGCCTTGACGACCTTCATGAAGCATATAAGTTAAACAAATTAACAATGACAATCATTGTCAATTACAACATGAGTAAACACAACACATATAAAAATATAAATTTAAAACATATCATATATGATAGATAAACAATTTGATCTGATGTATAACTTTGACGATTAATTCTATTATATTCCAACTTCCATAGGCGAAGTGTCATTCTTCGTGGTTTTGATGTAGTCTATTTTTTCCCATTGAAAAGATGTTTTTCAGTAGTTCGATACTTATGATTTCTATGAAGGAAGTTGTTATACTCATCAAACACCTGCTTTCCTAAACTTGTTGAATAATGAGATTTCATCTCTAGACCACAAATTGGACATACAAAATTTCTCTTTGTTTGAAGACCTACAAGATCATATATAATTGGATTAAATATGTCAATTTTTATAATTATATATAATGAATAGATTATTTTAAAAACATGCATGATATCTACTTCATAAAATTAAATATTGTTAAAGTGCAGTCAAACGTTATAACATACCACAAAAATGTATTAGCCTTAGGGCATAATGAATTATCCATACAAGCATTGCATGAAATTGAAATTATCTTTGTCCTATTGGTCTAACGACGTCATGCATAGTGATGCCATTCCATAGCTTTAGTAACTCGTCGATAAGAGGCTCGATATATACATTCATATCTTTAACTTGGTACTTACCTAGTTGAATGAACATAAACATTACATAATTATTATAACCATTTTACTGCAATATATATAAATTAATGTACATGACCATTGAATGCAAAAAATATAATTCATTATGCAACAAATAAGACAAATGAGATAATACTACGTTAAAGAAAATTGATATAAACAAATACTTGGAACAATCATTGACAACATTATGTGTTCCCTCATTATTGACATCCATGGAGGAATGTTATTGTTAATAACAAAAATAGACCACACCGAGTAATAGATCTTAGCTCTGTAAATAGATTGACATCATCCGCTCCCAATGAAAGCCTGAGATTATGAGGTTCTTCTTTAAAGTGTGGCCATTTTTCCTCCATGTCCCTAAATGCAGAACCATCCGCAGACATTCGAAGAATGTCATTTTCACTTCAATTTTATGCATTGCAATCCATAAATTGTGCTAAGCTTTCGCACCTAAATAATTGTTGCATACGTGGAATAATGAGAATATAAAAAAAAACCTTGCGAGGCACCTTTTTTGTTAGTTGATCTATTTGATATCTACTGATATGACATTTTGGGCATTATGTTGCAAAATCCTGTTGTTTATGATATATAATATGATTATTGAGACATGCATTTATTGCTTGATACTCCATTCCAATATTTTTCATAATGCTAGATAAATCTCAGTATGAGCGAAGTAAAATATTTGATGGTGGTAACAAAAATTCACGAATCAATCTAAAAATAATAATTTGTTAATATAAAGAATATTAATGGTACATATTTCATCCTTTATTTACTAGTGATGAACTAACAACAATTAAAATAGATGAAAAAAGATGACATTTATGACATACCTTAACATCCGTGAGATTGCTATGTTTGATAAACCATTCATAACCTTCAAGTTTAACAACAACAATACATTAGAGAGAAGAGTTGTTTGAGAGCCTTCATAAAGGGGCTCATATGCCTTCTCAAGTATAGGTAAATCATGAACATCATCAAATTCATCTCAATCATCATGATCAACTCTGCCACTAAATGTGTCATGGATCAATGTATTTGTACTAGCATCTTCAACTGTGTTTTCTGGTGCATGATCATCTTCTTCCATAGGATCATTAACTTCATCTTCGATATTCACAGCTCCATGTTTGTCTGCTTGCAAAACCACATTCTCTGAGTTGTGATAATCCATATCATCTGCCCTAGGGCGCCCCACCTTTATAATAATGATAGACACAAATAAATCATGATCATGATCAAGTGATTATATATATATATATATAATGTTAAAATGATATAAACATTTACAAATTCAATCAATATAAACACATATAATGAACAACTTACCAATGGACGATAATCAAGCCCCCCCTTCAACGTGACCATGCTGCCTAAAATGTTTCTCAACTGTTGTGATTAAAAGTTGTCTCGTCTTTAAGCCCTTGCAATTATTGCAAGGACAATAACATTTCCCATCACCCTTTCTTTTCAATCTAGCCCACAATCTATCAAGTATTTCTTCATTTTGTTCTGGACTGATATTATCTGACATGATTTTTCTTTACCAAGCCTGACTATTTAGATCTTCAAAAAATATCAAAATCACACTCCAATAATTTTTGTTCATAGACAGGTAACAAAATCTAATAATTTTGATATTTTACACCAAAAAAATTTAGTATGCAACCACCCATGCAAAAGAGAAGATAGTCTGAAGTTAATGACCCCAAAAAACACTTTAAAATGCTAATTCCAAAACTTATTAAATTCTGATTTTACTATGATTTCCAACCGTTAGACTCCTAAAATCAGAATATTGAACTTGATAGCAAACTTTCTACAACGATGGAGGTAGCGAGCTAGTAAGAGCAAGTGACCCATTCCTAAGGAGCAACAAGTCAGAATCATCGTTGCTAATGTCAATATAGATTATCTCTTTAGTTAAAGATGCAATGTGTCACTTCTTATGACGAGCTTATCCCTAGGGCCCTCAACATTGAGAGAGCCCTAATCGCACAAGGAAGCACACACTAGTAGAATTTAGCAAATAAATGACTAGGTGACAAAAAAATTTAGTCACAACAACTAAAAATGACTAAATTCTACTCATTTTTTGCAACTCAATTATAAATGAGTAAAATAAATTACTAGTTTGGCTGTTGATTAAAAATTATTTAGTCACACAAATAAAAATGACTAAATAGTTAGTCATTTATTTAGTCACAATCCATTTGAATAAATCATTTAAGGAATTAAGAATATAGCCCGCCACCAAAATACTCTAAAACTTTAATAAACATACCCATAAACTTTTGTCAAAATCTTATTTTCAGGCGTAGCCCACCAGAATAGAGTTTTCATTTTAATAAACATACTCTAAAGCCTTCGTCAAAACATTATTTTCAAGCATAGACCGCCAAAATGGAGAAATGTTTCAGTAAAGAATGATAGAGAATGGTGAGGAGATGTGCATGAAAGGAGGCATAGAATTCATTGTTGCTTATCTCATTTCTGCTTTGCTCAACAAATCTTACATTATTCCAGCTACTATTTGTAATCTAGGTATTTACTTGACATATATTTGCATAATCTCAAATTCCTTCAGAGGCTTTTGAAGTATCAATGTATCCTATATAGGGTTTATAATGATTTCTTTTAATTAAAAAAATAAATAAATGATGTATTTCCCTATAATTAGATAATGTGGAGATCTCTAAATCTGCCCCAACACACTATCCTCTTTGGCACTGTATTCATTACTCCAGCTACTAGGGTTTTGCATGTGACATCTTTAATATCTTCATGATCGTGGATTTTAAATAGATCTCAGTCTTTGCTTTAATCATTTTCATGGTAACCCTTGAGTTCCATAATCCACCTTCAATCTTTCTAAAACGTTGTCTTAAGCTAGACTGCATAGTATGCATATAAAACAAGTCCTTCATACCTGCCATTGTTCCAAACCACCACTTATTGTCTTGCTTAAAATGTTGCCTCCATAAGCACAATAGCATGTTTTAAAATCATGGTTGTCAGTGATTGACCATTAAGGTAACCACTTTCATCAAGATATAGTGATATTTTTGTCTTCAAACTCAAGGCATTATGCAAGATAACATTGTGAATTGTTTGTTGTGTACGATTTGATTTTCTTGCACATTTACTACTTTGCTAACTTCCTTTAAGACTGGGTATTGCACCCTCAGCTGCAATCTCAAACAATTGCTCACTATCATTCGAAGATTCCTTTCATGAGCATCCATCTATAAAATCAAACTATTCCCTATAGAATGCCTACTTACTATAGGGGACTCATTATTTCATGGTATTGTAGATCTTAAGATCCTTCAACCTTATTGACACTACTTCATAGTCCACAAGGTATTATTCACTATTCTCCCATTTTTGATGAGTCTGAAAACACTACTCAAACATGCAATCCACTACCTCCATTATACATGAATGGCCAAGAAGAAACATTGAACCTATGATTACTACTGTTACTTCATTTGGACAATCATTCCCTGATTACATTTGTCGTGTCTAACACTACCAAAATCATTTGAAAAACCCTTAAGGTCAGCAAAGGGGTGAGGAAACTCACTATTAAAATCTCCACTTTACTATGCAAGGTTTGAGCTTTATTATCTTGTCACTGCTCAACCTCTTTTTGCCTGTCACATCTCAAGTGACTGTCATTCTTCTTACCGTAGATTGCATTTACAAATGTCACTAAGCTACATAGTGTGCTTGTTATTGGCTACAAACTTCAGATTGCAAGATTTTGTTATTAGCTACAATGTCTCAATCTTTCTGGTATTGCAACCTCACTAATTCGCTAGAGTTATTGTTTATGTTTCTACGGAGGCCTAGGGTTTGTACCCTAATCATGCTCTTACCAATGCTTTTGTTGGTATTAAAAAACAACCTTAATTCTTGGGTCAGAAAATTAGTTGTATCCTAAAGTGTGTGGGAAGCTTGTGTTTGATCATTAAGGTATGTAAACCTGATCAGGGAAATGTATCCTATATAGCATGTGTCTTTTTTTAATACTTTCCATAATGGTTATTAGCAGATCACATTATTATAGTTTGTGGTAACCCAAGATTGCATTCAAGTATGTAACAAACTTGGTTTTTAGTTTAAGCTATACACTTTTAAGTAACGTTCATAAGGTTTAGAAAATCTTGATCACTCTCTAGAATAGCCCATTAAGCATGGGTTGTGCTTGAATGCATTACATAATTGATATAACACAACCACTCTACATATCAACCAGAGTTATAGACTCTTTATTGTAGCAAAAGGTAATCACTTTTGGATCATGTTATAATTACATCGTAACCTGTTAAACTTGAGACAACATGAATGCACCCAATGATGATTGACACCTACATTATACAACCTGAATTAACTACATTATATGAGTGCCTCCATTTCTATCACAACATAGCCACATTAAACTTGGGTCACACATGAATGCATCTGTATTTGTTATAGCACAATTGTGCCACATGACCAATAGAGGTATGGATCACATAATTACAGTCACAAAAATATGTTCCTTGGTTGTGATCTTATGGTGATTCCACACAACAAAATATGGACATGAAATTCTCAAAACCCTAAACCTCTAAAAATGAAATCTAATGAGATGTTGCTTTAAAATATGATTTTCAAACTTGGAAATACAAATCTGACTTCACAACTGAATTATGCAAAAAGACAATGACTACCCTCAACCTCATGATATCTTCTTGAAATATTTTTTGATTTTTCCCAAGAAAATCGTCCTTAATTCTCCACAAACTATCTCAAGTAGAGCAAAACACCGTCACAATAAATCAGTGAACTCACTTTTCTTTATGTTGGCCACAATTTGATTTTTTTCTTATTTTTCATGTTTGTCGAAACTAATAGTTGAAATTTCAACGAAACCCAAGTTCGTCGAAATTTCGACGAACGTCGGGGATAAACTTTTAAAAAATTGAAAATTACACATCAAATTTTACAAGCACCCGATGATACATCAAATTATACATATTTTTTCAAGCATTTTCATCAGATTTTGCAGTCAAACGAGTTAGTGTGTATATGTGTGTGTATATATATATATTGCAAAGATAGATAATACATAAGTTTCCTATAGTCTTCTTCATTTACATTCAACTTAATTAGATGTATGATTTGTTGGTTCTTTAATTACAATGACTCTAATAATTAGTGACTGTAACATGTAGGAATATGTTGTTTGTATTCATATCATACTGTTGTTTCAAGTTACAAACCTTCAAAACAATCACAATAGAATTGTTCCCAATCTAATGATCAATTAGAAAAATTACATCGGTTGGAACTTTCAAAACAATCACAACAAAATTTTTCTTACTTAACATTCAAGTGAAAAAACTTGGAAAAGTGAAATATGAATGGAAGCTATCTTCTATGTTGTTTGTGGCCTGTGAACGAGTAGGACTCCAACTTTAAACTGGTTGGGTAATACCTGGGCTAGGTGAGAGTGGATAGGAATCCAAATTTGAAATGGTTGGCTAATACTAGGGGTAGGAGAGGGTGGGCAATATTGGGGGCATTGAATAGACACAAAGTCTATGAATATCCTATGATGGTCAGGCAAGGGATTTAGAGGGTTGTTGAGTTGCCTCTCCCTTTCTTCCTCTTTTCTAGCCCTCTCCAATTATTTTTATTTTTTTGTATCTTCCCTTTCAATCCTTTGTTGCTCCCTTTTCTTCTCTCTCTCCTTCTTTTGTAGTTCTCTTTCAACCTTAGTTGTTACTCGTTGTTATTCTCTTTCAATTCGCAATTTTTCCTTCAACACCTTTGCCACAATTCTTTTTATCTTGTGTTGTTCAATCTATTCCTTCTTCCTATCTTTCAATAGCTGAATTCCCTTCTTCCTCTCCTCTTGCTCATTTAGCAACACCATGTAGTTATTAGTTGTGAGGAGTTAGGATCCTCTTGGAAGTTTAATCCCATGGTTAGCTACCCGATTGGACTTGTCTTTGACTACATAGACATGTAGCTTCAAGAATCAAGAGAGGTGTGAAGTTGTTTGGCCTCCCAATGGCTCCATTGAATCATCATAATTTGTTTCCTACACTTGACTAGTTGTTTCATCCAATTTGACTCCTAACTGCTTAGCTTTACTGTCTCCCCAATCAACATAATAATGAACTAAGTTGTTTGGGCCCATGGTGTGTAGTGAAGAAGGCATTGTAAGACTTTGATCTAACTCCACATGCAAACCAATTCCAATATTTGTAGTACCCTCTAACAACCATGAGTGCTCCTTAGGTGGACTCAGTAGGGAAAGAGAGACGTTTGCAATCCTATTTTGCTCTCCCAAAACTATTGTTGGTTGTGATTGGTGGTCTGAAAATTTTGAATTTTGTGGTGGACTTTGGTGGTCTACACATTCAGCTACTTCAAGTGGAATTTGATGATCTACAAGTTTTGTTGTTCCATTTGTACAGTCATCCTCAGTTTGTGGCAAACCATTGCTGGATAGACTGAGAATGTTTTCAACAACATATGCTTCCTCAAGGGCAACAAACTGAAATGTCTCGCTAGGCCTCATGTCATTTAGCAATGCATCTAGATTAAGAGGCCAAATACTTGTCCTCTTGAACCCAATTGTTATGTTCCTAACTGTTAATGCCTTTTCAAAAGCAAGGCCGCCAAGTGTAGCCAATTCTACCCTTCTAATCTCTAAATTTGGATGTTTAGTACTCCATTATGTTCTTTTCCCTTTTGAAATGTGATTTGAAAGAGGCAAATACACTCACATCAAGTGGCTACAGCCTGTGTGATGTGTGGGCTGGTAGGGTAAGCAAGTCAATGCCCAGTGCCCTTGCTTTGGAAATGGTAGAATAGGCTATGTGGATGCCATGACCATAAAATATGAGGTGTCTATGGTTGGGCGAGCAACCCCCAGGTACTTGCATAGAAAAATGTTTCAACCATCTCACAAAAAAAGGTCTTTTGTCATCCATGCATGAGGCTGAACAACCATACATGCTCCTGGCTCATAGTTGATTATGTAGTTCTGGACGTGATTTTTGATTTTAAACAAGTAAATGCTTGGAATTTTCTAACTAAGAGTGTTTGCACGAGCCAAAATTGTGATCCACTCTTGGCTCTTCGGGATAATATATGCAACACTTTTTTTGTCCTTTTTGGCAAGCACCTTCATTGCACCGTTCCGCCCAGCTTGCAGCCATGTCTCATCATAGTTCCAAATCCTTTGTGGTCCATAATTCTTGGCTGCGTATGCCTTTTCCAGTGTTTTGTAGAATACGACTATAATTATAGGCATGAGATTGACAACACAGTGTCTATCTTGCCCTTGGGCTATCCTCAAACACAAATTGAGATGCCTTATTTTGAACCTTGTCCACCAAGACTTACCAGGAAGTCCATCTTTGAAGGGATTAGGCCTCAACTGACATATTTGGCACACTTCAGATTTCAGATTCACAATCTCCAAACCATGACCAACAACAACTATCTCCTTGCACCATTTCATGACCTTTACCTCTTCATCGTTGTTTAGGACTGTTGGGGGCCCTTTACTTTTCGTAGTGATAACACTACTCAACCAATTCAATAATGTGGTAGTTGGAAGACCCCACTTTTTGGCTGCCCCTCTTGTTGACATGTTGTTGTCTTCAAAATCTTTAATGGCATGTTCTATGCTAGTCGTGGTCCATTCCTGCCACACTACAACCTTTTTAGTTGTTACAGTTGGGTTTACTTGGACTATAGGTTTAGTTGGCTCCTCAACATAAATTACTTTGTCCTCATCATTGCTTGGTAGACCCATAGGTTCGATTGTTGTTGAACGTTAAGTACATCATCATCATCGCTATGTGGTAGCCTCACACCTCTCTTGTGTGTATGCACACTTGTCTGCCTTCGTTTGGTTACAAATCATGTGGTTTTTGTTGTTGCTTTATTCTTCCTCTGCATTGAGCCAAGTGTAAGATTAGTAAACAACATACAATTCTAACTCTTATAATTAAAATAATGATATAAAATGAAACAATAAATACATACATGTAAGAGTGAGTGTAATTAAAGAACAAACTAGCCATGCATCTAATTGAGTTGATTGCAAATGATCAAGAGTATGTGTGGAATGAAACAAGCAATGCATGATATACTATCATATCCCCAATTCTAACTCTTATAAACCCTTGGGTGATCATATTAAACCCTTCTGGAAACAACTTAATGATACAAACATATATAAACTTGAAACGACAGTATGATACAAATATATAACTTGAAAGAGTAGTATGATACAAATAAAACTCAAAACAACATTATGATATAACTTGAAACAACAATATATTCCTGGAAAGGGTTTGAAATATTTTTATCATACTATTGTTTAAAGTTATATAAAAAATTCATAATGTTGTGTCAGAAATGGTTACCATACATGTTACAGTAATTGAAGAACAAACAAAGCATAAATCAAGTTGAATGTAAATGAAGAAGGGTATAGGAAACTTATGTATCTATCTCTCTCTCTATATATATATTTTAAGAACTTTAAAACATTCATAATGTGTGTAAAACTCTCACCTAACAAATTTAACATAAATAAATGAAACAAATTAGAACTCTTAGAAGTAAAAAATAACATTGAAAATGATAGTTTGATAGATAATAATAAACATAATCATAACCACGCATAAAACTAAAGTATGTAAGATAAGAGAGAGAATATAATTGTGATAAACTTATAAAATATTCTTTAGTATAGTGAGGGAATCATAACTTTAATAGTCTTAATGTTGCAGGGGGCTATGATTAGGTTAAGATGAATAGACGAGGTCACAATATTTAGGAGAAAATGACAAACACTCAACACCCTCCAATCCATATAACCCCATTTTTATGTTAGATCATGCCTTAGAGTAATATGCAAATATTGAACACAATTGCTTCTTGATACAAGTCTTGAAATACTACCCATGTGAATGAATTTAACACTTTCCTCTTAATCAAATTATTTTTGCTACTGACCTTTCCATGTAGTCTCGTAGAGAGTCTTAGACGACTTTATTGATCATTCCATAAAGGTAATCATAGAGAGGCATGGATAGACATAAGTTGGTATGAACTTCTGAATGGTGAAGAGAGTGAAACTTGTGGAAATGTTTGATCAAATATATATATATATATATATATATATAGTTGTTTCAAGTTATATATAAATTTCAGAAATGGTTATAATAGAAGTAGGAGTCAGCCATTATGTGTGTATATATATATATATATATATAGCAGAGATAGATATATACATAAGTTGAATGCAAATGAACAAGGCTATATGAAACTTACATATCTATGTATCTCTGCTATATATGTATATATATATGTATCATAATGTTGTACCAAAAAGGTTGGAAATATTTATACCATACTGCTGTTTGAACTTTGAAGTTATATGAAAATACTAGCATGCAGTTTTAGTAATAGGCATTATATATAGAGATAGATATATGCATAAGTTGATGTAAATGAAAAAGGCTATAGGAAACTTATGTATCTATGTATCTCTACAATATGTGTGTGTGTATCATAGTGCTGTATTAGAAAGGGTTGGAAATATCTATACCATATTGATGTTTGAAGGTATATCAAAATATCACAGTTAGTTGTAAGGGAGAGTGGCCGATATTGGGTTGGGACCTTGTGTCGTGGGTATAGAGCGTGACAACAATAATGGAAAACCCATAAACTAATTAGATGTAAATGTAAATGAACATGGTGTATGAAACAACAATTTCAATTAATTTATATGTAAATGGACAAGGTATAAGTAATACCGAAGGCAGGTTTCAATCATACTGTAGAAGTTGAAGGAGGAGAGTGCATCGCTTTGGAGGAGCTCATTGTCGATTATGTGTCTCCAACACAAACTCAAAAATTTCAAATTGTGAATAGGTAGCTTGCATCACACAATTGAGGTCTCTTGTATAAATAAATAGGTTGATAGAATTTGAATTGGTAGGTGCAAGTGGAGAAATTTGAATTCTGGGAGGGAATTTGACTTTGCATTGAAGGAATTATTGGTAGAAGTGATATGAAATGGGTACGTAGGAAATTTGTTTGGTGATTTGAAAGAATATTTAAAAAAATTGTAATTCTAACCAGTTTTAATATTTTGCTCTAATTATTTTAATTTTATGTTTATTTGTAAAGAATACTTCAATAATTACGTATTTTTTTGTTGAATTGTATTGCATAATGAGCTTAAGAGTTCGTTTTTGTCATTTTTGCTAGTAAATTCTCAAAAAGATTGGTGTATATGGACATGGTGGATCCAATAGTTTGTCAAAAAAGGATGAAAAATGGAGCATGTTTTATTGTAATTTGCTAAAATATATTTGCAACTCATTCAATTGACAATGGCTTCTACACATGTCAACTCACTTTGAATGCAATAAAACATATATTTTGGATAAAAATATATCCATTTGCATTAACTTGTTATTGGGAAGGTGGCAAACAATATTTATATTGTGGAAATAAATATATCAACTTGCATTCACTTAATATTGGGAAGGTGGCAAATAAATAATCTACTTATGATAGGATATAATGTGAATTTGACATGAACCTATCTTTTCATATTAACACAAATATTGAATTTTTTGTTGACTCTTTTATTATTCAAAAGTGAGTCCTAGATTCTCATATACTATACACAAAATCGACATCTCTTCCTCATTTGAAAAATATAAATTCTAAATTTTAGTTGATTTAAAATCAACTTATTAATAACTAATTAAAATAGTACTATGCGTGAGGGCAAGTACTTTTGAAAAAATAAAAATAAAAAAAATCCTCTCAATTATGAATATAGTTCAAATCGGTTGCATCCTTCAATTAAGAAAAAGCTAATCTGCTGCACCTACATTGAACTATTGTGGAAAAATATTATGGTATTTAAAGCTTGAAACCTGTACGGCTCGCTTGTTTCCGTGAATGTCATCCCCAGAAGATGGCTTCCAATCGTTATTTCAACACTGTTAAATTCATGAGTGTCCTAGCACCACAAAACCACAAGTGGATGAACAAAACCACAAGTGGATGAACAAGTGGGACATCAATTTGCATGAGTGTCCTAGCACCAATAGTGAAATAAAAAGCTATGTGACTGAAAAATTCAGAACTGCCATGTGGACAAACCAGATTGGGCGAAAAAAAGCATACTACATCAAAGAGTTTAACCCGACAAAGGATCATGGTGAAAAAACTTATTTAGGTGCAGATATTAAAGGGAAAGCGAGGTTGTTAGTGGCACAATTGAGGACGGGATCACATCACCTTAGGTGTGAGACCGGTAGGTGGAAGATACCCAAGGAAACTTGGGAAGAAAGAACTTGTATTTTCTGCAATAAAGGGGTTGTGGAAACAGAATGGCACTTCATCATGGAATGCATTGCTTACGAGGATATCCGCACTCAACATGAAAATAGTTTGAAAGTGGACAATATGCACCAGCTATTTGAGGAAGATAAGATTAATCAGACGGCTAGCCTTCTAGTCAAACTTAACAGCAGGAGATCTGACTTGGAAAAGAGTATGAAGACAAATTAGGCCTGTTTTGTCTCGGTCCCATAGACTGTTTGGTCTCGCGGACGTCATTAAAATCTTTCATTCATTCATTCATTCATTACATTTTAAAAATTTCGTACAAAAGCTACCTGCTGAATGTCGTTTCCAAGGAGGAATTTGGCACTAGGCCGCTCAGTTGAGTACTTTAAATTCTTATTCATGTGTATGGTAGTTCAGATTTTCAGTTTTTTAATGCGTGAAATTTAACCTGTTTGGGCTTTTGCAGCAGCGGCTAGTAGGGCAGAGCTTGGAGAGTGATTGGAGGGTGCACAGTAGCAGCAATAGAACTTACTATTCCAGTTATTCAAATTCGAACCCGGATCCCAACGCCCCGGCCCCTGCAGGTCCTATGCCCGAGAATAATCCTTACGAGCAGCCTCCATGGGGTTGGCCAACATATGTAACGGGGGACTCTCAGTACAGGGCAATTAATGAAACAAATGCCAATTTCAGAAGTAATGAAGGCTATGACGAAAGATCGCGCAGCAGGCCATCTTACAGGGGCGGAAGTGGCAATGTGAGAGGACATTATTTGTACCCAAATGCGTTTTCCAGCCCAAATCCAACCATCGTGCCCAGGAATTTTGGTAGGCCGCTGCGTGCACCGCCTCCGGATGATCATCGGCACTGGCAGTATGCCCTCAGGCTACCTCCATCTCAGCATGGTATGTTATTATTTACTTCTTTATTATTTTTATTGATTGGTAAATTCCTATCGTGGTGTATGCTTAGGCTTTGATGCCAGAGTAAAGAGTATTTCTTTCATATGCCACGTTGAAGTCCATCAAACGAGCTAATGCCCATGAAGACAGGCTTCAGAATTTAGAAGGGGTCAATAAGAAGACATCTAGATGAAATAAGTCACGGAATCTTCAGACTTTAAAAGCAACGGGTCAATCATCTCCTAAGGACATCCTTTCAATCAAAACAAAGGGAATTATAGTAAAGAAGGGCATAAATCTACTCCTCTATCTAAAAAGACGTGGATTCTAGAAATGAATTGAGAAGGAAGTCATTGTGCTTCAATTGTAGAGAGCCACGGGCCCTTGGCCATCGTTGTCAAGGGAAGGGACAAATCCATTACATCGAGGTTGCCTTTGATGATGAACCTGAAACAAAAGATCTTGAACCACGGAAGAAGAGCTTCAACTTGAAATAATCGGTGGAGGAACCAACAATAGCGCTTTGGCTGTACATTCAGGAGTTCCCAAGTTCCACACTCTTAGTGTTTGTGGAGTCTTGTTGGAACAGCACATCAATATTCTTATAGACAATGGGGCCATGCATAATTTTATTGATGAAGGATCGGTGAGCAAGAGGGGCCCGGGGATAGAGGAGCTCAGTTGCTTTAATGTCATTGTTGCAGATGGATATACAATTCCGGAGAGTGAGATAGCTTAGTATTACCTTAGGGGAGCGCTAAATATGTGAAGACTTCTATGTGGTTAACCTGGGAGAAACATACATGGTTTTAGGTGTGCAGTGGTGCTATGCTGCCTCGGGGAATTTACTCAAAGCCACTAGTCAATGGAAATCAAGTTTAAATTAGACAATAAAGAGGTAGTGCTTAGAGGAATTTCTAATGGGACACTTAGGATCATCACTGCAAAGAGGATGGAGAGATCCTTTTGTAAGGACCAAATTGCACTGGCTTTCAATTACCTCATCAGCTCATCAAAATCAGCTCTCAAAAGAGACTCATACCCAATAGACAGTCAAATTTGGGGCAGCATAGTAAGATCTTCAAGGACATACTCTTGGGGCTTCCGCTAGATCGAGGTTTTCAACACACCATAGAATTGAAGACAATTGCTAAGTCTGTCATTACCTATCCTTATAGACATCCATGAATGCACAAAGAGGAAATAGAAAAGGCAATCAATGTAATGTCCCCTTCTTAGCCTGTTCAGTAGAGTGTCAGAGTTAGCCTATTCAGTAGTTCCCGTAGGCTAATGGGTTATGGTTAGGGAACTTTGGTGACAGTTTATCCAGCTCTTGGTAGTGACAGTTGTTTTTGGTTGGGATTGTGTAACGCATCTTTTTGGAGTGTTTTTAATGACTTTCCCCACACTTAGTATTTTTAGTAAGTCAGTCTCGGGCATCGATGGAGCTAGCTGTTAGTATTGCTATTTTTAGAATAATCGATGGATGTTATTTTCAGTGTCATCTAGTATTTGATATAGTCCAATGGTTTTAAATTAAATAATGATAAGTTATTAAATAATAAAGTTAAATTAAAAGATTTAACTTTATTGTTATTTTAATAAAAGGACTATATGGGCCCAATAATAAAGTGAAAGTGTTTTATTTGATTAAATGGGGCCTTTTTGGACTTGGATGCCCTTGGGAAAATAAAAATGATTTTTAAATTAAATCAAAAAGGCAAAAGGGGTTATGGCTTTTGGGGAGTGATATAAAAGCTTTTTTTGGAGGAGTTCATTTCTCATGTGATTTTGGTACGTTGGAATTTCTTCATTGCTGGAGGAGCTATTTCTTCAGAAGGGTTTGTGAGGAAAAAATCCCTTGCAGGCGACATCTTCTACGTTGGTGAAAGATCCAATCTGAGAGATTAAATTGGTGATTTTCATTCAGAATTCACAGCTGGGCATAAATGGAGTTTTGAATTCTTCTTCTTCTTCAGTTCTTCAAGTTTGAAATTGCTGGAGATTATAGTGGTGGCTGAATAAGAAGATTTTCAGAGTTTATTGTTGAATATTTATTGCTGTTAGAGGCTGGCCGTACCATTCCTTGCTGGGCTGTACATGTTTGACAGGGGTGTGGGAGTTCAGTTGCTGGTTGGCAAGGTTTTTGTGGAGAGTTTGCTGCTGTTTGGGGTCACCCGAGGCTGGGAAACACTCAAACTTCATTTGCAACGACCTTGGAGGAGTTTGGAAGAGTGGCGCTCCATTTTGGCACATCCAGTTTGCAGATTTTGTGAACAACACAGTCATAACCTTTGCTACATTTTGTCAGTATGTTGTAAAAAGATACGTAATGCATTTCAAGAATTTGGATTGCTCTTAGTTTTGACAAAAAATGTATATTTTGCTCAGAGTATAAATCTGGAAATTTCATCCTCTTATATTCCTAAATATTGCATATAAATTGAGCTGATTATTGTTGCAAATCATCTTTATTATCTGCACAATATTTGTCTATCTCAAACTATTGCAAAACACATCTCAAAACAAAAAAAACTAGGCAAGACAGGGATGTATGCTACAATTAGAGAATTGTAGGCAACAAGGCACATTAGACCGAGCTCCAGTCCATTCTCTTCTTCAATAGTCTTGGTGAAGAAAAAAATGGAACTATGAGATGTGGATCAATTATAGAGCACTTAACAAAAGAACTATCAAGAATAGTATCCAATTTCTTGAATTGATGAACTCCTTGGATCTATATATTTTTCTAAAATTGACTTCAGATTTGGTTATCACCAAATTTAAGTTCGTGAAGAAGACGTAGCAAAAACAACTTTCTATTGCCACTATAAAAGATTGTAGGACATAATAACCCGGCCAAAATAACCCTGGACACAATAACCCGGCCAAAATAACCCTGGACACAATAACCCCGTCATAATAACCCAAGGACAAAATAACCCAGGGTCATAATAACCCAAGCCAAAATAACCCGTGGTCAGAATAACCCATGGACAGAATATCCCCGTAACCACACAACCATTAGTGTTAACATCAATGACAACAACCACTGGTTATCCTGCACATGGGTTATTTTGACCACGGGTTATTCTGTCCATGGGTTATTATGTCCTTGGGTTATTATGACGGGTTTATTGTGTCTAGGGTTATTTTGGCTAGGTTATTATGTCTGGATACCACTATAAACACTTTGAATTCCTGGTCGTGCCATTTGGTCTCACCAATGCTACCGCTACCTTTCAGTTATGCATGAATCATATATTTAGCAAGCAGCTTAGGAAATTTATTTTAGTTTTGATTATATCTTGATTTATAGCAAGAAATGGGAGGAACATTTAAGACACCCAGACGAGGTACTTGGGATTTTGTAATGGTCGCCCCTATTTTTTTTTGAAATATAAGTATATAACCCTGTTTGCTGATGGTTTGGTTTGTTTGTTTTCAGATGTTTTTCATATCTTTCATTGCATGCACAACATACATAGCATAAAGAAGGAAAACTGGAAATGAACTTTACTATTTTCAAAGAAAGTCAACCTCATAAACAAAACATTTGATAACAACTCAAAATCAAACTTATTACAACTTGTATCAGACCTGATAAACAACAGTTTCAGACCTGGTAATTGCTTTTAACAGTAGCAAACACCTTCAAACTTGTATCATACGCCATATAGAAGAAAGGCCAACAAAACCCTTGGATTTCAATGTCTATAATCAGCTCCACGAAACATCCAAATAACACAGAAATGGCCTATACAACAGCAGGTGCAAAATAACCAGAAGTCTCCCAAAATGCATGCCTCCCTAGGTAGAGTGACCGACCCTTAAAAATCAGAGATAATTCAATAAATCCAAGTTTATGCATGAAATGGGGCACCAAGATGTGGGAAATCCATTGGAAAATTACCCAGAATGAAACCCTGAATGTGCACAGAGTTATGAACTGTTTTTCAATATCAGACTTTGGTAAGAAATATTTCCATATTTCATAAAGAAAGCTTTCAGACCGCTGTAACAGCTCCAAAAGACCACAAAATAAAACCCAAATCTGAACCATGAGTCCAACACACCAAATGCCAAAAACCCACTTCAAAAATACTCAAAGATCTTCATCTTTTTACTCCAAAAATACTGTTAATCATTAAACTGTGAAACCACAGGTGATTCTTGAGATAGAACCACATCAAATCCAACTAGGGTGGATCTGTCACCACCAAAACCAGTTCCAAATGATGAGGGTTTTTTGTCCTCAATACGTAGCAGCAATATTCTAGAAATAATCCAGTAGCATCCTGTTATGTCGTCAACTCAACCATATGCAAATGAGGCCCAAAAAGAGGTTTTAAAGAGCCAAAAGGAAATTAGGGAAAACAATTTCAAATCCTCTTTCCCTCCAAAAGCCAATGACCCCTTTCATGAGCACTTTATTTTAATTATTTAAAAAAAACACCTTATACCTCCCTTGGGTGTCCATGCTCATAACAAAACTATTTCACTTATGTTGCCTTTTAAAACAACGTTAAGTCATTACATTAGGCTCCAAGGTACTTTTTGCATGACCTCCTGACCCCTTCACTTAAGTTAAAGTAACTTTATTAAAATAACTTAAGTGAAAAATATAAATAATAATGAAATCAAACCTTAGCCATGCCAACGCCCAAATTGAAAACAAACACTGCTGAAGTAGCCTAGGCTAGGACTAGGTTCCGCAAATAGACTTACTATTTATAGCAACTGCTAACAATAGCAAATACTCCAAATCACCAAACTGGCACAAAACATTAGAGTTCACCTGACAATTGCAACACACTGCCCAAACAAGAAACCCTGCACTGCACTACTGCTAGGACCAGTTACTAAATATAGTACTTATTAAAAATAGTGATTCAAAACCAAACTAGCTTGAATAAGGACACTAAAAATGGGGATATTACAGATTTGGACCAACACTAACAGTCCTTATATGCTAAAGAATCCAAATGTGAGTTTGGGTTGACTGCAATTTTGTACTTAGGACATGTTATTAGAGCTCAAGGAGTTTAGGTGGATCAACAAAAGATCCAAACTATCAACAGTTGGCCAATTCTTAAAATATTGACATAGTCAAGGGGATTTCTAGGTCTTTGTAGCTACTATAGAAGCTTTGTTTGTGGATTTTCTCAGCTGGCTCCCCCATCAATTGATCTAACCAAAAAGGGAGCTTTCTCTTGGAATGCTGAAGCATAAAGGATGTTTGAATGACTCAAGGAAGTAATGAGTATTTTCCTTGTACTTGCAATACCAGATTTTTACATTCTTTCATACTTGAATGTGATTCATCTAGAGAAGGAATTCGAGTGGTGCTAATGCAAAACAACCACCCATGGCTTGTAATAGTTGGAAGCTAAAGGAGATAGAAAGGGCATTCTCTATTTATGATAAAGAAATGCTTGCCATTATGCACCCCTTGAAAAAAATTATATAACACCTAGTGTGTGGCAAGTTTGTGGTGAAGATCGATCATAACAATTTGAAATTCTTTTTAAACCAGTGAGATATTAATGATTGCCAACAAAAATGGTTAAGTAAGCTCTAAGCTTATGATTTTGAAATTGAATATGTCAAAGGGAAAAGGAATGTAGTGGCTGAAGCATTCTTTAGGATGCCAAGCATATGTTTCATTTCAGAGATTTCTAAAGATTGGAAGGACGTTAGCTGAATATGCCAAAAATGCATTTTTTTGATGATATTTTGGACGAAAAATTCAATGATGAAATGTTTGAGGTAGTTGATGGAGTTATCATTTATAAGGGAAGAATCTTTTTGACTCCTGAATCAGAGTTAGAAAAGAAAATTCCTAGTAGTTCATGATTTTCTCCTAGTATAGGCAGATTAGAGAGAGGTTTTCCAAGAAAGGCATGAAGGAAGAGGTACTCAAGCATGTACATGAATGTTTCACTTGTCACTAGAACAAATTAGAGTTGACATTTCTAGCCAGTTTACTTCAGCCATTACCCATTCTTGAACAAAATTGGTAAAGTGCATCTTGAAGAGCACAAAAGATTTACTGAGAGGGCGGGAGGAGGGGTGAATCAGTAAATCTATACAAGCTTTCACACTTTTCAACTTTTCAAAAACTCTAAACTTTTATCACCAACAACCTTTATCAACTTCAAATTCGAACACAAATCAACTATACAAGAATATCTCAATATGAACAAGTTGACAACAAGATTTTACGTGGAAACCCTTACGGGAGAAAACCACGGTACAAACAATGGACTTTATGTATTATATAAACTTCTACAATGAATGTAGGCACCAACCTACTTGAATCACCAAATATGAAGTTTAGTAGGCACCAACCTACAAAGAGCACCAGCCCTTAATCTTGATTTAGTAGGCACCAACCTACAAGGAGCTTCAACCCCTAATGCTGATTTAGTAGGCACCAACCTACAAGGTGCACCAACCCCTACTTGCCAAGCACCAACTTTGCAAAGATTATAATTTGAATGAATAGTGTTCCACCTTTAATGTTGCTTCCTCAACGGTTGATGGACTTTACAATCTTTCTCTTCTTGAATTTATCTTTCTCAAATGATATTCATATATATCAGCATATGATGAATTTACTTTATAGAACTGCCTCTTATATTCTCCTCATACAAATTTACACACACTCCTCTTGGACTGTCCTTGAATTATCTACACAAATCACTTCTCAATCAGCAATCATCTCTTCATAAATCTGCTCAAAATGTAAATAAATCTTCACAAAATTCTGCTCTAATCATATATTTCTCTTTGCTTCTACACAAACTCTTCACAGAATTGAAACAAGTTCTTTTTTCAAATCTGTCTTCTCAACTCAAACTTCAGATAATATTCACTTTTTATTTGATAGTGCTGCTCTTCCTCTCTATACTTAGGTAATAGTCATTCAATTCTTATATTGATCTGCATATGATATTTATTTATACACAATACAGATAATAATCAACAAAATCCCATCACAAATGATATATCCTTTGTTCCTTAACAAAACTCCAACACTCTACACACTTAATTGTGTTTATGATATATCAATTATTCCACACACACATTCTACACTTGTTTGTGATTTAAAAATGAAGCGTTTATTCACACACTCACACAGCATACACTTTCAGATAATATACACTTCATACACTCTTCCATTCCTGCTTGCAACTCAAAAATAAAGCGTTTTTATTCCACTCACATATGCCGCACTCTAGATGATATACATTTTTGCGCACCCAACTACTTCTCCTTTTATAAAAATGATATTCAATAAAACCCACTCAACCACTTCACACTTCCTCTAATCCTTTTATATCATTATTGTTCTTCATGAAAGAGACATCACTTCAGAAAAGGATAACCGCTTATAAGGTCATAACCCTTAAACTCAAACGGTGCCATAGTATAATCACTTGTCTTTCAATTATATTATTGCCTTAAACATGACGACTTTTTGTAATGTAAAATATCGTTCACAATGATAATCCTCATTTTATTTACATATTCGGTGGTGAGTATTGCCTTCCACAAAGGGCCCGATAAAAATAATCAATCAGTAGACTTTAGCCGCTGTGTAAATTAAGGTGATGGCTTTGACGTATTTCTTTGACATGAATCTGCCTTTCTTATTACTGTGACATACGTTGGATGCTCTTCCAACGCCGACCAACTGAATCTACATTTGTCATCTATTAGATATGTAGCAGCTATGTAATTTTCTTTATCACTGCCCAGATAAATTTGATATCTTCATGATCTGTCTCACTCCTTCAACCAAATACGGACTCCCTTTTATGTTATCCACGCGACTTCTAAAGTATAGTGTGCCAAGACATATTTAGTAAGTCGACATAGATGATAAAGCCCGAATAATCATTTGCGTGCCTTGAAACTAATACGCGACTTCACACCATGATTCCCTATAAATGATTCAAGTGATTACTTTGTTCTCTTACTTTAGTTTGATGATAATATTTGGCCATTCAAATATGAACCCACATTTGCACTTGGAAGGATTACTCTGCTAAGCACCTTCTTTGATTCCTTCTCACTTTACCTCTTTTGGCATATCGGCCTTTCACTATTTAATCTTTTATTTTGTCTTTTAGCGGTGCTCTAATAGGGGTCAACATTTGTCTTCTTCCTACCAGCTTAATAAAGACTTTCTTCAGAATTATGTTGCTTTCATCAATACTTTCAACATAACTGCATCCAACCTTGATGATTTGTTCTTATTAAAGACATTTAATAAAGACATTGATCTGGTCTGTATTTCTTTATTTGACATATAATGTTCTTCAAACTGAATACTTCAAACTTGATCGTCAAACTGAACCATATTTAAGATATCAATTATGCGTAGACAACAAAAACCTTTTTGACATGACTTTGACATCAATGACAACATTTCCAACACATCCATGGACTTTATCATAGAACTTCCAAAAATGTAGGGTAATAATTGTACTTTTATGATGATGGATAGGTTAACAAAATATGCACTTTTTTTTCCTATTTCAGTGGATTATAAGGAACCACAAATAATAGATTTGTTCTTTTGAGAAATTTTCAGATTCCATGGGCTGCCAAAATCAATTGTAAGGATCATGACAACATAATTTTAAGTAGATTTTGGCAAGAATTGTTTTGGTTAGTGGCCATGGCACTCATGCCAAGCACGAGCTACTGTCCACAAATAGATGGCCAAATAGAAATAGTCAACAAATGGTGGAAGGATATTCAAGTAATTATGTCTTAGGGCAGCAAAGGCATGGGTCAAATTCCTCTAGTTGGGGGAGTACTGCTACAATACAACACGCCACATGTCTATCAACATGTTTCCTTTCAAGGCCTTGTATGCATATGATACTCTGACTTATGTTGATTTGGCCATTTTAGATTGTAGGGTGTGAGGGGTCGAATATTTGATTCAAACAAATCAAAGACTTGTTGAAGATTCTTAAGGAGCACTTGCAACAAGTTTAAATTAGTACAAACAATATGCTGATCAAGGAAGAACTGAGAGAAATTTTGAAGTAGGAGGCGTTTTCCTAAGATCACAGCTTTACAAGTAGTCATCACTTCGAATAAAAGGAGTGGAGAAGCTCAAACTACACTTTTATTGACCATACATGATTGTATGAAGAGTTGGAGCTATGGCCTATGAGCTAGATTGATGTAGGGGCATCCAAGTTCACAAGCAATCCTGTATCAACCAAAAATATTTTAGGTTTAGTTTCAGTTCAGTTTAGTTTTGTTGTGAATCTGTTGGTTTTCTACATATGTTTGGGTGAATTTTCAAATTTAGATTGGTTAAATTTAACTAAGTTTGAAAGCATCGGCAAAATTAAGAAGTTTCATTACCTGTGTTGGCTTTTGAAAAGGTTTTCACAACCTTGTTGGCTTCCAACAGCATTGCCAAAACTGAGAGGTTTCATAACTTGTGTTGGCTTCCAAATAGGTTTTCACAACCTCGTCGACTCTTGATAGCCCATTCCCAACCCTTTTAGAAATGCTTGCATCAAAATTGGACTTGGATTCCAAATTTGTATCATTTGTTGAGAAGTTTTCCAACTCTTTTGTTTTGAAAGAAAGCTTCTTAGAAGGCAGTGTTGTAGTTCAATTGTGGTTTCAAAACCATCATCGACCTCTTACAAGTTTGTCACAACCTTGTTGGCACTCAAAGCACTTTTTAGAACCTCCGAAGAAAGTGAAGCAAAGGAATTCTTGGCAGTATCACCAACAACATAGTTAGGAAGAAGAAGAAGAAAATTACTTTACAAAGGAATTTCAACATTTGAAGTTTGTTCTGAAACTAATGTTGGCTCCCGATGAGGTTGTCACAACCTCATCGGTGCCTGACAAGGTTGTCAAAACCTTATTGAAATGCGACATACAATTCGCAACTTTTGTAAATATGAAGTTTTCAAGGATGGCTTGACGAAGATGTTGGAGGCAAATTTGAATGTCGACTTTCTAATCTAGTTTTGAAACCACTGTCGGAAGTTGACAAGGTTTCAAGAACCTCTCGAACTTCTGATGGAGGTACCAAAAGTGCAATTCTAACCTATGTCATTAATTGGTAGTTAAAAGAATCGGTTATAACAACCAAATATTCTTATGTTATCGATTGTAGAGAAGTTATAAGGGAAGAGAGATTTTTTGTGGAGAACAAGATTAAGGATGAAGACTAAAAGCAAAAAGGGGGAAAATTCAGTGTTGGTGGATATTTTTCTATAATGCCTATTTGATACTGTAGTTTCATTTCTAGATTTGAATAAAATTGCAAGTTAAATTGTGTTGTATGAGTTTTTGTGTGTTTAGCTGCTAGATTTGGCTGTCTGATAAGACCCCCATATCTAGATTACGTCATAAAATTACTAGAAGAGTGCAAAATTCATAATGTCTTCCATGTGTCATGCCTCAAGTGGGTGGTTGGACTGCACCTTGTGCCTTATATAATTTTACTACCTTTTGATAATGAGGGAAAATTAATTCTTGAGCTTGAAGCTATCATGGACATTAGGAAAAGGAAATTAAGAAACAATAACATTACAAAATACTTTGCAAGATGGAAGAATATTTTTGAAGAAGATGCTACTTTGGAGGGTGTGGAATTCTTGGAGTGTCCAAATCTGCACTGCTTAGGGGCAAGCAATTGCAAGAAGGGAGCTTTGTCATGTTTCCCTTCCCAATGAGCTGAAAAAAGAAATATTAAAATATTGTAAATATTATAGGTAGCCAAAAGATTGAAAAAAAGAAACTAAAAAACAAAAAACAAATTTTTTGACAGCTTGTCTTATTTGATATAATATTAAAATATTGGGACAAAAGGTGGCTGCCAAGCTGTCATATCTGATACAATATTAAAAAAATAAGGGGTGAAAGGACATGGTTGCTTTAGAAGTCATTGCCCCTAGGGATATAGGAGTCTATTTAAACAAGTGGAGGCCAACATAAGCATTCATTTAGTTCATATTTCTTCAAGTCCTCATTTTGAACACTTGTTCATCCAATCCAAAGGATGAAAACCCTTGAACATCTCAAGTAGAAATTGTGGACAAAAACCCTCAAATTGTTATGGGTGGTTTTGGCCCCAGAATTTCTCAAAACTCCAAGAATTTCAACGGGCAGTATAGCAATTAGAATTAGCGTCATTCTAGTTGCAACATAACAATTTCACAGAATTTGCAGCTTGCAAGGATACAATCTACAACAACAGATCGCCTGGTCCGCTCCATTATTCTGAAGTAGCAACATCTAGTAAGAGGTTTTCAGTTTATCAATGTATTTTTGGTGAATAATAGCCTTTGTACTTTGAAAAACCTTATTACTAACTGTTATAGTTGTTATAGCTGTACTATGTAGGAAATTGTAGTTCATTGTGTTCCTAAATTGGGTTATCTAATAACTCAAAATTTGGATTGATCTTCCCTTAACATATTTATATTTTATTCAATTTTTTTTTTTGATATTGGCTGTATAATTTCTATTTGGATCGTGAACTGATATTGATTGTGCAAAATCCTTTCTAGTGTAATAATAAGATTATGCTGTTGAGTTTTATGCTTTTCTTAAATATTCAGTCATAATTATCAGCAATAATTAGGAGGGGATATGACATGTTACCTATACCATACGCTAGAAAATCTTGATGTCATTTACTTCTATTGAGCGTTCCTAACAACATCATTGTGCTTGACAAATTCAGAGAAAAAGGCATATAAATGACTGTTTTGTGTGACGACTTGTAACTCTCCATATTGTTGGTCGAATCTTAATAATGTTGATGACTGTTGCAGCACTATCTTTGCTCCTTAACTGCTGTTTGTCATCTCATTTTTATCAAGGTAGGTTATGCTGGGAATTAAGTAGGAGGACAACTTAGGATGATTTCTAAGTTTTTCTATGTGGCTAAGCTCTATGCCTACAATAGTTGATTTTTATATTCATATTCTTAATGCTGATTGCAGCTAGGCAATAAGTTTGCAAGCTAATGTTATAGGTTTCCTGAGAAGGGTTTATACCTATAAGACTATAATAGTTTGACTTTTTGATTTTTTTGGATGGTTATGTTGGGCTACATGTCTGTGTGTTAGTGGTTGTAGGCAGCCAATAAGTCTTGTTAGTCTTTGATTTACAATGGATTGTACAATTTCTTTTAAACAATAAAATAGCATAGTACTTGTGTGTTGTTCTCTTTTACAAGTGTTCCTCATAGGGTTGGTTGTAGGCGTCGGTTGTCTTTCAATAGACACCTAGAAATTGACTGCATTATACAAGAAAGAAACCTAAACTGTGAAGACCCTATGCATCACTCAAAAAGGACATTTCAATTTTTAGTTCAATGGGGGAAGTCTTAATAATAAGTGACTTCAATGCAAGGATAAAAAACATTCAAGTCCTCTAATTCGAAAGTGAGTACAGAGAGAAAAGTAATCTGTTATGGTTGGAGGAAAAGAGCAATCAACTTTGGGAAAGGATTTCATAGGATGCATAGGGATATGTTGCACACTACGGGGCAGAATTATTGGGGCTATATTGTGATGAGCCTTGCTAGCTCACTGCTCAAACCCCTGTCTTTTTTTTAAGTCTATTTGTGTTTTTTAGTTTTTTAGAGAAATTTTGTAGATAGAAGAGAAGGGGCGCATCATATAAAAGCTCACAAAATGAAAACTTGAGCAAATTTAATCAAACTGGAATTGTAGAAGGTGTTTATTATCATCAACAATGGATTTAAAACATACAAACATACCCGAAAGCCTCCAGATTTTTTAAATAAGAAATCCGACCAGCATAGTGAAGAACTGACGAAAACTGGAGTAGAGAGTTACAGATTGCAAAGTTTATTTTGAAACTGAAGCCAGAGAGAAGTATAGCTAGGGCGCCCAAGTTCATGAAGAGAGATCCTCAGAAAGAAGACGTTTCTCCAAAAGCCAAAAAAAACCTTCCTTGCAAGTGCCACGCCCTTTCAAACAAAAAGCACCAAAAACCATCTCTGAAGGTGTGCCCAAACAGCCATGAAGTCTGCCATGGTGAAGGAAGAACAGCAACTAATAAACCCTCTGTTTTTGATGAAGAACACTACAAAAAATCTGTTGAAGCACTGCAGAACTTCTGAAATGAAGCTCTCTCAATCTGCACTAATTCAGCTGATCTTTCACAACTTCACAAGTGCTCACACTGAAGAGATTTCGTTCTCCAATGGTGGATTTGCTGCAAACCTGGTCACAGGCTGAAAGCAAGGGAAAAAACCTCCAAGGCAAAGTTGAAATATTCAAAAAGATGAGTTTCTCATTGCCCAAATCCCTTATAAAGCAAAAGAGGTGAAACCCTAAGAAGGCCGTACATTTTAGGGCTTTAGCTCATTTAAATTTATGAAACTAAACTTAAGTCACTTTCCATAGTCTTCTTTTTGATTTTTGGCGCCTCCTTTAAGTGAATAAAAGATATAACATTAAAATATTCACTTTAGACTTAATTTAAGTGAAATAAGAATTATAAAGTCAATTTGACTTTATAAAAAGACTTTAAGTTAAAAATTAACTTAAATCACTTAAGTAAGCCTATCTCCCTCAATTCTCAATAGAATTCAATGCCGTCAGAAGCAAAGAAACTCCTGTACTGCCAAGGCCTGCAATGAGCCTATCCATGATCTCAGAAAATGAAATCGACCGAACTCTCCAGAAGGTACCACTGACCCTCTAACCAATCCAGTTAGCCCACAAGGGTCCAAGAAATAGGCTAACACTCTGCAAACAAGATCACGCTGAAAAGGGGGACATTACATATATTGTTTATACGACATGGTTATATGCAATGATATAATAGCGTGGCCAAATTTAGGCAGCATCACCTGCAAAACTTATAATGGCCAAAGTATGGTGGACTATGTTATTTGCTCACATAATTATATCTCAAGGTTGATGGAGTTAATAGTTTGTAACTGCCCTGTAGAGCTGAAATTAGATCATAATCCAATATATGCAAAGCTTGACATCCACATAAACAAGTAGCAAGGTGAATAAGCCCACCTCAATCAAAAGAAGTTGTGTCCATGGGGTAAAATCCTCATGACTCAAGAAATTTAGAAATTCTTAAACCAGCCCTTGAATGATTTTTTTGAGAATTTGAGAGTAATACAACTTGTATGATGAGCTACCCAATAAGCAAAAATATGCTGATTCCTTTAAACACAAGAATCTAAGTGCACATAAAAGTTCTGGACCTAAAAGAGGAACTATGAATACTTTTTTTGAAAACCCTTGGTTTGATGAAGAGTGCAAGCCAACAAAAAGAACTGAGAGAATGTGGGATGGATAAAGAAAATAAGAAGGATTATGAAAAATTGTGATGGTCTAAGAAAAAAGGTATGTGAACACAATAAGGGAGGAACTAATTGCCCTTGGAAAGCACAACCCAAGAGTTTTTGGAAGGAACTACAACAAATGACAAAACACATAGAAAACAATATCACGAATTCCCAATGGCTGAATATGCAAAGTTGCTATATGAGCATGCCCAAGATAAAAATAGCTCCCCAGTAATCAACAAAACCACCGAGATATTTTGTTGAAGATATCAATCAAGGCAATCTTATAGGGTGGAAGCACAAGATATAGATAGGTAACAAATAGAATATTTAAAATAGGGTATAGAGGTCATCACATCTCATATCAAATGCATCTTCAATAATTTCTTTCAAGAGGGCTTCCCTGAGGTTGGACAACTAATGTTGTTATCCCTCTCTATAAATCCAGAGATATTGATAATCCGTCAAATTACTGCACTATTATGGTTGATCCTCTTCTTGGAATACTTTTTTGGAGCATGGTTGAATGTAGAATTAGTAGGTGAGTAAAAATAGAGAGAAAAGGGCTAAAGGGTTAGGTAAGCTTTAGACCAAAACTGACGACTCAACCAAAACTCATACTCTCTAAAACCAAAATAGATGACAGCATTATCTGATCTCAAACAGATCTGCAATGTTCAAAAGCAAAAGTCTGCTCCAAGCCTACTAAAGCTATTTCAAAACCAACTTGACTGATGCCAAAGCAAGGGCGGCAGAAACAAACAATAACTTCATTCCTCAATGTTAATAGCAGAGATTCAAAGTTCATCAACTCCAACGTTAAGGAAACAGAGTTTATTGGAGTCAAATGAGTACAAAACAGATCACTGAGGAAACCGATTGCCAAACAAATCGACAGATAGCAAAGATATAGATATCTGATTCCGAACTGATTAATGCTGCTCCCTGTTACTGGCATGCTACTCTTAGCTCTCCCACGCAACAGATTCGAGACTTCTTCTTTAACCTTCTGTCTCTTCCAGAAAAACCCAATCTGCTCTTCAAGAATGTCTATCACTGTTTCTTCCAGGCAGAGCCAGCACATACTCCCCCAAATTATGTTGATCTTTCTTGTGTCTGCAGGAACCTCAATTCGTTTCTTCCTCCTCCGTTGTCCAGAGCAGTTCTCTTTCTCTCTCTCTCTCTCTCTCTCTCCATAACCGGCTTCTTTTTCCACCAAGTCATCTCTCTTTTCACTGAACTGATTCGCCTTCTCTCATTCTGGCGAAGAGAATACTTACCAACAGAGATTCAGTAGCAAGGAAGATTCAACAAGATATAAAAACCCGTCCAGTATGTATATAGATTTGGTTTTAAGTAGCTGGATCAATACACGCACAGGCACCCAATAGTCCAGTTAAAAAACCGATGCAACTACCTGTAGCAGCCCCAAAAAACAAACATCCAAAAGTGGTGATCCATATCCCCAATCGTTGTAACTGTTTATTTTTCTTTCGAACCGATTAAAGAGAATACTTCAGATCCTGCCACTTGTCTCAAAACCAATAAGGCAACACAAAATCAAGACCAAAATCAAAACAATAACAAAATTGTGGAAACCAAAATAAGTCGATGCAGATGTAAAGGGTGATGCCCCTGCATCAAAAACACCCCACTATTGATTCTTGCATCACTTTTAGATACTTGATTGAATAAATATGGGACATCCTATCATGCCCCCGCCATGAAGACATGCCCTCACCCAATCACAGCACTCAGCCTGGGCGAAGGAGATTAATATGCAGCAACACCAATTATTAATATGCAGCGATTACACCAAGGAGCGATTCTCCAAGAACTAAATAATGAATAATTAAGAGAGTTGAGGCACAGCGATTCACCAAGAATTAAATAATTAACAATTAAGAGAGTTGAGGCAGCGGTTGGAAATAAAAGAAGATAAATTAAGTTGGAACAAAATATATAAGGCAGGGATATATAAGGGAGGGCAATTCTTTTGCAAGGGCATCATTTAGAGATCAATCAAGCCAGCAGATTGGAAAAAGGAAAATAAGGATTGGAACCTTATTGGAAATAAATATTATTTACTAGCAAGAGGATTATTGTAAGTCTTTAATTTAATTTAAATATATGATTATGCAATAATGATGCTTGCAACAAGTATTTACATATGATATATATATGTTTATATACGATTATGCAATAATGATTCTTGCAGCAATTATTAATCCTTATAAATAATTATGATTGTTCCTTTATTATAAATATAGTTAATAGATTCGTGTAATAATCCATTTTGAATTTAGAGAAATGATTGCAAAATAGCAAGGTCTATCAACCTTCCAGGTTCATGAGATGGGAAGTACCGACTTTGCCTTTGTCAAGTACACCACCCTCGAGATGTAGTGCTCGTGGGGCCAGGAGGTGAATGAGTGCTCCTGTGTAATGTCCCCATTTTTGCGAGCATCTGAGTTCGTAGGAATTAGCCTATTATGCGACCCTCGTAGGCTGATAGGATGGATAGAGGGTCATGTTGGAGCTTGGCTCAGCTTCAGTTGGCAGTATTTGATCAGTTGGCTTTCGTTTGGGCTCATTCGGACACTTCTAGCCCGAGTTGCTATTTTTAGCAGTTATTCAGCACTCAGCGTGGGACCCCTGCTATTTTTAGCAGTATGGATTGATAGCGTTAAAAATCACTTCAGTGTTCATCAACTTCAAACGGTTTGTGCATCGGGTATATATCGAGAGAGATATTAATATTTAATTGATTTAATTAAATATTAATTGTGGAGCATTATAATATAAAGTTATAATATTTTATTATAACTTAAGTGATTTCAGTGAAGGGGTCGCCCATCATCAGAAAGGGGCCATTTGGCAATTAAATTATATTTAAAAATTACGTTGAAGACTATTGAAAAGAATTAAAAGAGAGAAGTCGAATTATTTAAAAATCCCTATCTTTAAGGAATTCGCACTTTTCAAGAAGATATAAGCTTTGCATTGAAATTTGAGCCATTATGCACATTGAGTTATTGAGAATTGATCAAGTTTGGTCTGAGCAAGAAGCTTTAGGGTTTCAGTCTCGAATTCTTTGGGGAACGAGCCATCTCCATTGAAAGCAGTTCAGAGGGTGTGAGATATCACCTGATTTATTGCCAGCACAGAGGTTTCTTCATCCAGAAGAGATCATAGAACTTCACAGAGCATTTATTGTCAGAGTTTTGATTCAGGGTTCTAGCCAGTAGACATTATTCTTCAAGGCGCATCATTTCAGAGGGTTTAGACATTGATTTCAGGAAGGCCGTACCATTGTACTTGCTGCTGTTGACAGAGCCGTACTTTTCTGTACTTGGCCATACCATATTACAGGCCGTACTTCATCTCTTGAGAAAGGCGCTTCATATATTGTCTTCCAGTCTTCACCAGTGGTGGCGTCCCTGCATCTGGCATCATTGTTAATCATCAGAAGGTGGGAGAAGAGGTTATTTAATGCAGCCGTACCAGATCTGATCACTTTCAGCCTGCTGCTAATCTCAGGTTCCTTATTTAATAAAAATCATTGTTTTTATATTGCATGTCAGTAGATCATTCTTGTAATCATTTTAGAAGAACAAATAATAGATTGGCATCCGTATTTGCATCAAATACTACTGTTATCAGAGTGGATTTATTTTATTTGAATTTATTTCCAATTCTTTGCAAAATCGCAATCTTTCATTTTATTGCACAAAACCCCAAAAAAATCAAAACTTCAGAAAAACACAAAAAAAGTCAGATTTGAGAAACAGAGGAAACTAGGGTTTCTACATCCTGGGCTTGTTGAGGGAAGCAGTTTTCATGCATCTTATCAAGCATGCCCCTTGAGATGCAACGCTTGTGGGTTGGGAGGCGAATGAGTGCTCCTGGGCTTGATCAAGAAGGATGGAGCGCCTCCAAGGTGGACTGAGGGATGGAGGGCGGCCCACCTTCCATGCTCTCGCAATACAAGGGTGACCAACCTTGAGATTGCGGTTTGCAAACATTCAAGGAATTCCTAATAAGATTATTATGGGAATCCATATTGGAATGGCTATTGTATTAATTAGAATTTGGATGTGACTAATGTGCATGGATATCATGATGTGTACTAATGACTAATAATATATTTATTATTATGGCTTATGAGCTAATGTCAAATTTCTAGTGACTAGTATTGTGTGTAGGACCTAAATGAGGATTTATATCTTATAAAGGGGATTTCAATTACATTTCTTATTTTGGACTCTAATTGTGCTTTTAGGGAAAAATCTAGGAATGTCCCAAATAGGGGACATTACACATCCAAGGTGAAGAAGCTTTTTGTTTGTAAATTTCAAAAAGGTTTTTGATAGGGTTAATCGTCTTCTTGGATAAATTTTCATGAGCAAGATTGAACACAAAATTAGTAGAGAAAAAGAGAGAAAAAGGGGTAAGGGGTAGGTCGACTTTAGATAAAACACTCTGCTATTGATCAGTGTGTCACCCTTAGGTACTTGATTGAAAAAATATGGGACATCCTAGGTGAAAAGGCTTTTTGTTGCTTTGTGGACATTAAAAAGGCTTTTGAGACGGTTTCTTGAGACAAACTTTGAAATAGGATGGAGGAACTCAAAGTTTTAGATGAGTTTAGAGTAGCTATTTATAGGCTTTATGAACAAGTTAGGGCTAAAATTAGAACAAGTGATGGAATGTGAGTTTTTTGGGAGTGATATTGCATCAAATAATGTTTTTTGCTCTCCCCAACTTTGTTTGGGTTATGCATTAATAAGTTTTAAGAGTGGATAAACAAGGCTCATGGTGAGGGAGTTTTGCTTGCTAGATACGTAGTAAAGTTACTCTTATATGCCGATGATCTCATCCTAATTGTAAAAACACCTCATAGTTTAAGAGAGCACTTGAGGGCTCTAGAATTGTTTTGTTAGGAGGTTGGGATGCAAGCAAACAACATCAAAACCAAAGTCATGATATTTTATTATGAAGAAAAAATAAGCAAACTAACTTCTTTTTTGAAGTTTGCTCGCATGAAATAGTGGAAGAATACAAATACTTTGGGCTCGATTTTCACAACAAGCTTAGTTGGGAAAAATGCAGAGCAAAAAAAGTACAAGAGGGTTGGGAATCTTTATACTCACTACAAAATAGATGTAGGAGTGCAAAATTATGGGATTGGAAAGCCAAGAGAGTCCTATTTGGTTTGCTTGTCACTCCAGTGATTCTTTATGGGTGTGAAATTTGGGGCAGTAACATGTCAAATTAGAAATGGAGGTAGGTGGAAAGAATATAGAAACACTTAATCATAAGCAGCCTCAAAACTAAGACTTTAGTTCTGAATGTGATTTTATTATCTGAAATAGGTACTTTCCCTTTGGAGGCATCTACAATGGTCTAGTTGCTAAGCTACTTAAAAAAGACTCAAAATATGGAGAATCACTATTGGCCTAGGTTGATTATTGAGGAAGAGCTAAGCAGAAGGAATAATGCGTGGACGAAATAGAATGAGTGGATGAATAAATGGGACATTAATATGTAGGAGTGCCCAAACACTAATAAGGAAATAAAAAAGTATATAAAAGAAAAATTTAGGACTTGCAAGCGTACAAAGTATATCAAGAATTTATCCCCACATGGGACCATGATGAAAAAGCTTACATAGTAGCTGAAATTAAGTGGAAAGAAAAAATGTTAATAGCTCATAAGGACTAGCTTGCATCATCTTAGGTGCAAAATTGACAAATGGTCATATCTAAGGAGGAGTGGGAAATGAGAACATGCCTATTTTGCTACAAGGGTGTGGTGGAGACAGCTACATCATGGAGTGGTTAGCCTACAATTACATTTGTATCATTTATGAAGACATCTTGAGAGTGGTCAATCAAAATGCCTTGTCTTGGGGTTGGGTTTGTGTGCTGCTCCTTTGTTGTTGCTTTTGGTCTCATGGATTTTATTAAAATCTTTCATTCATTCACACCTATAATTGAAATTTGTACATATGAATATGTACCATGTCCATTGAAAAATTTGAGTATGGGTTTTCCTCACAACCAAGTATTTTCTAGTTTTTTATTTTGATTTTTTGAATCAATAGGATGCCAATAACATGTCCCCCTAGATAGTGATGGGATGCCATATAGGTCAAGTCCTATGGTCATGCCATGTCATGCTCTAGTGAAGTGAGCGATGTTCTGCCATGCGTCTAGCTATTCACAATTAGAACCAAAATGAAGTGATTCAATTTGAGTTATAATAGTTATCTGCAAACTCGAAGTTAAAGATTGTGGTCTTAACATTGTGTGGGGAAAGCTTGGATTGTATTCTTAAGATTTGTGTACATGTGTCATGATCAAACACATTATATAACTGACTAGCAAGTTCTTGGAAAATACTGTAATGTCCCCAAAGTAACTTGATTATTTTGGTGGGAAAATTATAACGGTGTTCCTAAACACCAATCTGCATTTGAACAATATTAAATAAATAAAAATAAATAATAATTAAATATTTAATAATAAATTTAAATTATTGTGAAATAACATTTAAATTTAATAATCAATGATTCCTCTGGCCGACTCATTTTGAGAAGACGCTAATTCAAGTTTGGATTTTCTCTGGCCGACGTCCCTGGATCAACTAGTATTTATGCCCGTTCGACATCCTGTTTTAGGCATCAAGGCATAATGACAAGGTATTGACCGCGTAGCGTGTCTCTCCTGGAGGACGAACCCCCTGCTAGTGGATCTTGTCGACATTCCCTCTTCATTCCACTCCGCCTTGCTTCTGTACGCACATATTCTCTTCACGGGAAATTCGATCGGGACAACCCCAGACACGACATTTGCTATCATATCCTCTCATCGTGATACTGGCGCTATATTCTTGGGAGTTCCATTCACATCATCAGTCGGTTTATTAATCAACAACATCCGTCATCCGAGAATCGACAATCTAGAGCATCAGAAATCTGACGGAGCTTCATTCTCTTCCTGTGATGAATATACCTTCCGCCTAGACGCGAATCACTGTCAAGGATTGAAACAACGGTAGTAACTCTTCATTACAAGGAGATCATCATTTGCGGGAGCCGAGATAGGTAGTATCTATCGTTTCATTGGTGACACGCTTCTTATCATTGGTCTGTGCTCCCTAATGGGGTTAGTGCTGGCTAGGCTCGATGGCCACCCGAGGAACAAAATGTAATTGTGTTGTAAGACTTGAATTCTGTTCTTATTATGAATCTGGAGAATCTCCTAGGTCCGATATATATATATATACATGGTTTGTTTGGATAACTCGTTAATCTGTGCAGTGCGCTATCATGAATTCTTTCTAATTCTCGATGCAATTGTGAGAAAATTAATTGAAGTAATTACTTTCTTTCAAATTTGGGATTAAGTTCTAGCATATATATATATACACATGGTTTATTTGGATAACTCATTAATCTGTGCAGTGCGCTATCATGAATTCTTTCTAATTCTCGATGGGGTTGTGAGAAAATTAATTGAAGTAATTACTTTCTTTCAAATTTGGGATTAATTTCTAGCAGAGCCATTCCATTTTTTGTGCGGTGTGATAAAGTTCAGTCAGGTGTCTTACAAATACTTTGTGGGAGAATTGACATTTCACACCACATCACGAGGTATATCATCATAAAGAAATAATATAATAAGATGGACCGGGGCTCCTTATATGGATAATTCTAACTACTTAGATGCTGCCAAATGGGCTCACTAGAAGAGAAGAAATTAGATGAACTAACATTTACAAATATCAATCATTTGTAGCTCACTAATTTTATAATATTAAATAAGCACTTCTCAAACGAGGGATCTTTTTAAAATATCCTTAGAATAAGTCTCCAAGATTGACTTAAGCCCATGCCTCGGTCTATGTTTAAATTGTTTTAGTGTTTATCAATCTCCACTGCCTCCCTTAGATAATGCTTAAAATTGTAATTCTCAATCATAACCTTTGTATCTCTAAATAAATATGATGCTTATTTGATAAGAAGTGCTCAGCTGATGCCAATTTCTTAATCTTATTTGGTCAGATGTCTAGGTTATGTTCCTTGGTATTTTTAATAATAGACCTCCTTGTTTCACCAATGTTAGGAACCTCAGATGGGCACTCAATACTATAAACCACACTCTTGAGTCTCGGTTTCAATCAATATTTAGAGGATTGTAGGGCTTTATTAACTTATTGGGAGGGGGAATGTAGCCTTGATATTTTGGCACTACAATATTTTGAAAATTTGTTGAAGATCCCATCCACATATACCAAAAGCCTTGAAGAATCATTCAAATTTTGATGCCCATTTGATTGTTTCTAACTTGTCTAAAGGTTCTAGAAATCTGCCTACCTTTATATCCGTTTTTCTTAAAGATCTCAACTAGATGCCTACTTTCTTGCTCCAAGTGGTTATCATCAGAAATCCTGAATACCCTTATGATGAGGGTCTTGAGGATACTTCCTTTTGTTGGATTATACTGAGACATAACACAAAGATCAACATCCGTATGTATACTTTTCCTATATGCTTCTTGAGTAAAGGAGCCATCATCTTTCTATGGCCCTTGGGCTTATAGGGAGACAACAACAGGGATGACACCTAACCCAAAAGGTTCATTCTGTATTCTCATTACATGTCTAAGGGAGAGACTGAAACCAAAACAACCTACTGGTATTGATTATTTAATATAATAGATCGATAGTTGATCAATCAAGAATCCATAGTGTGGATGTAGAATAGTCTATTTATTTTGATCAACCTTAGTAGGAATGTATAGGTCTTTTGGGTAGGGAGAAGAATGAGCAAAAAAGCAGGAGGTAGCAGTGCCTTGTATATTTAAGGAATTGATGAACTTCGACGCTCTAAGAGATCTTCTGGTTTGTATTCATTTCCTTAGCTATGAAGATGAATGAATGAAATATGCCAAGCCAATTTTTTTTGTTTTTCAATTAACTTGATTTCCAATTACAAACAGTGCACTCGTTAAGGTTAGATGGATAAACCAAAACGTGCAAGAAAGCAACTCTAACTTGAATGGCGCCGATGATGGTGAGCATTGGTCAGAGGATCTAAATGAAATTGCTTATGCTGAAACTCTAACCAGAATGGCACCGATGATGGTGAGCATTGGTCAGAGGGTCCTCTACGCTAAGTACAGAAAGGAACTCGACGTCAAGTATGTGCTACCCAATCCAATGCGGAGTGAGGGGCGACCATATGACGGAGTGAATACAAACAAAGCTGGAAAGATAAATGCTGAGAAATGAAACTACTCAACACCCAGAATGTGCTGGCTAACCCGGAGTGAGATAGTAGCGACCATAGGGCGGAGATCTATCTATTACAACTTCAAATGAAATTGAGCAATACCAATTCAAAGCAACAAGCTGGAGAATGACTGCCAGTACTACTGGTCAGTTTACAATAAAATATCATACGCCTGTCAAGATGTTAGAACTGGATATATGATTCATACAATACAATAAAATCTCTTCTTGGCTGAGTTCAATAAGCCATAAGAAATCATTACAACTTTGACAATTAACAATCTGTTTTTCTGTTTTCCACAAATCAGTAATTGCTGGTTAAAAACAGCAGCCTATGAATAGATCCAAATACTCGTAGCTCCCTCACAACTCACACAAATGGCCCAAACTAAGATGCATAAGACCAATATGATGTAGGCGCCCAATCTAGAACCTTAACCCCGACTCCAAATGCAACGAAATAGCAATGCACAAATCCCAAGAACTCTAAATGGTACGGCCTTAATGAAAAAGGCGATTTTCTTTTTAAAAATAATGCAAGCTCTATAAAATCTGAAAACTGGAGAATATGATGGCTCTCGACAAACAAAAAGAATGAGATGATACCCAGAAAGACTATTTTTGTATTTTCCAAGATATGAGTGAAACATGCAATCTGCTGTATATAAAAATGCAATAAGCTGAAACACTAAAATGCCAATAACAGATTTTACAAAGCAAAACTGAACACAAATGAATAAACTAAGTTGCACTCACAAATAGACTGAAATTCACCACTAGATGTTGTCTTTCAAACACGAAGTGATGCCCAATGCTAGGAGGCCTTCATTCCCCGAAGCAGTCCCAAAGCCAGTTCGGCAGCATAACAGTATAGTCGACAAAAGATAATGAAATGATGCTCAAGCCTCCTTTTTATAAGTTTCGGTTGACTTCACGAAACCCTAAAATCCAACTCAATGACCAAACCCTAGCTCTTTCTTCAAGATGGCGTCCTTTTCCCTTTTAGCTCAATATTCATATTTTAATTAAAATCAACACCATGATAAATGCGCCCAAATTAACTTGCTTTGACTTTGGAAAATTCATCAAAATTTAAATATAACCTTAATGATGGCGCCACCCTTCAAGTCCACCTTTTAAAATAACATTAAGTCATTTGACTAGGCCAAGGTGATAAAATAACATTTAAATTATAATGTTATTTTTAAAGTGAAATGAGCTCAACTCCCCAAAACTGCATTCTGAAGCCTGAAACTGAATACGCCACTTGAGTCAACTGAAGGGGAAAGTCAACTGCCTGAGACCAACCTGCTTACGCCAAAAATAGAATTTACTAAAAATAGTAAATTCCAGGAAAATGCTCTGAATGTCGAGATGAACATACCACTGCGAAGCTTTCTGAAAACCCAGAAAGAATCCGCCATTGAATCCACCAACTCTGAGCAATGACCTCCTCAAAAATAGGAAACCCTAATTTTGTCTTCCGACTAGCCTTCGGGTTTCGAGAAAAAGGCCAACGGTCACTCGAATCAGTTTGAGAAGGGGACATTACAATGAAGCATAGCTTTTTATTGTTGGAGCTTTTATTCATATTTGGTTTTTTCGGCATAAATATCAGTGTCTTGTTATGTGGACGCCTTTGATGCATTGGTATTTACATTCTTTCAATATTTCCATTGCTGTACTGTTGGTGTAATTAAATATTTAATTACACTTTATCAAGTTTACTTAGGTCCTAATTAGGCTTTCCTTTTAGGGTTTTTCATCTTGCTCTATAAAAGCAAGTCATCTCATGTAATTCATTATTCCCTAAAATATTATTTGCACATCTTTTGCAAATTGCTCTTGCATCTTTGTTTTTTCTCCTTGTAGAAGGCTAATCTAGGTTTTGCAAGTGATCTTGGTTTTATGGAGTTTATTGGAAACTCTAACATGGTATTAGAGTTCTGATTTGCAAGCCCCTTTTCAGATCTGGAGGAATTCAATCAAAGAGTTTTTTTTGGGGATCCTCAAGGGATTTGACCTTGAGCATATTTTTGGTGCGTTTTGGATCAAAATGAACCTCCATTGAATTTAGGGCGTTAGAGAAAGTTAGATTTGGCTTTCATTTAGTCAAATTTCATCATATTTTGTCAAATCTGCAAGGGTTTGAAGTTGCCACTTTTTTTTCCAGATCCGGAGGGTCGCTGCAAATTCGGATTGATTTTAGCCAAAAAAGACCTTATGGATGCGTTCAGGAGGTTGTTTGCATGAATTTTGACTATAAATTCAACCATTTTTGACTCAGGAGCAGAAAAAGCAATTTTTTTTGGTTCTAGAGGCCATATGACCCCCAAAACCTTTGTCCGTATGGTCGAAATTAATTTTTTTTTTTTTTTTGTTTTGTTGGGCGCTACTCGTTCAAATCAGGCAATGCCACCACCACTTGGCCCATCGGCCACTAGAAGTGGTGCAAAAGGGTTGCGCTACCAACTTCCTCCACTTGCCTCTGCTGTGATGAGCCCTGCTGGCTCTCAACTCAAAACCCTTATTTTCTTAAGTCTTTATGTGTTTATTTAATTTTTTAGAGAATGTTTAATAGACAGAAGAGAAGGGGCGCAGCATATTTAAGCTTGTAAATTGAAATATAAAGCAATTTCTCACAGAATGGAAATGTAGAAGTTGTTATTATACTGAAACAATTAGATCATGAATAACAGACATACCAGGAAATCTCCAGTTATTTTATTTAAAGTAGTAGCCAACTTGCCCAAGAATGCTGAGAAACTGGAACCCTGGTGGTTCTCGATTTCAAACCCTAACTGATGTTTTGAGATTTTTTTGCAAGTTTTGTGTTTTTGTGTATTTTGAGATTTTTTGACAAAAAATGAATAGCTGCGATTTTTCTAAGAAATTCATATAAAATCTAAATAAATTCAAAACTGGCAATTTATGCTCAAATATGATAGGCGACTCAATATATTCAATATCCAGAGCAATTACAATAACATAGATGGAGCCAGAGATGAAAGACAAAGAAATTATTAATGAAAAACCTGGTTTTCTGTAAGTGGCGGCTGCAGCAATAAATGCTGAGTACGGCCAGGAAATTACAAATCTCCAGTCTCTGAATTCGATGTCAAATCTCCAGTAAATGTTCAATACAAAGCCAACGCCTCAAGCTGGAAGCTGGAAACTGAATGCCAGAAGAAAAACCTCTGAAAAGAATGAAGTACGGCCTGCAGGTACAGTACGGCCAGTCTGCAGCAATAATGATGATGGTACGGACTTCAAGAAAAAGGTGCCAGATCTCTGATATAAGTCTGCTGAAGAAATCGCCCTGTTCCTCTGATGGTTTCCTCTGTGAATCTCTGAATAAATAACTGGTTAAGCTCATCGTGACTTGGATGAAATCACCAAGTGCAATCTTCAGCTGGTATCTCCAGACCTCAGTATGCCTGATCTCTGAAGAGGTTCGTTCTCGAAACGATGTTTGCCAGAAACCCTAGGGTTTGCAAACTCCAATGCTCAGATGCTCAGAAGACAAAATTGAATAATAAACAAGATAGTTCGATTTTGCCTGTGAAGAGTAATATATTCTCTCTTGAAAAGTTCGACCTAATTCTTCATTAAAATAATCATTTAAATAAATGATTTAATTTTCACTTTTGAACTTAGGAAAAATGATTAAATAATTGGCGTCCACTTTTAATGAGCATTAAATACTCATTAAGTCACATTATAATAATATATTATAAAGTATAATTAAATACTTTATAATTGAGCCAATTAATTAAATATTTTAATATTTCAATAAAGTGACTTTATAATAAAGTCAAATTATTAAATATTTAATAACCCATTAATTACTCCTTATTTCTCCGTCAAATCAACCATCTGCTGAACTGGGTCAAATCTGAGCTGATAAAGTGCACCAGGTGCCCTGCCCGAAATAGCAGCTTCCGCCTGACCTAACTTTCTAAAAATAGAAAGTTCTCTGAAAAGACTCTCGGAAGATTCTGCGAAGGCCCAAACCTGACACACCGCAAACTGGAGCTAACCAACACTGAGCAACTGCCAAAAAGGATCCTCTGAACACTCCTCGCCTACGAGGATCAAATGATAGGCTAACCTCGTCACCAGCTGTTGACTAGGATGGGGACATGACCCGACAAATATGGATGCTAAGCCTCCAGATATGACTTCTCCCACTCAGAAACGTGGTATAATGCTCTGAAAATGCAAGATGCCAAAGATAGAAGACAAAATTCACACCAAAGGGAGGCGTTTCAGCCTAACCCTTCACACGCCTCTCTAAGGCACACTATCCAAGGTAGGCCGTACGGCTAAGAAAGGAATGCAAGGAATCTCTGCTGGAAACCTCTGACTCTGAAGAAGGATGCGCCACCAGTAGAAACCCTCATTTATTTGCAAACAACAAACAATCTGAATATATATAAACCTTTGTCTGTATCTGTAGAACCTCTGTGTGAAGCTCTCAACTGTACTGATTCAGCTGATCTTTCACAGCCTCAAAAGCACTCAAAACTGAAGAGTTTTCGTTCCTCAATGGACAAAATGTTCAAACCCTGGTCACAGGAGAATGCACAGGAGAAAATAGCACAAGGCAAAGTGAAATTGTCAAAAGATGAGTTTCTATTGCCAGGAAAATGCTTTATACCCAAATGGCACGCATTTCCAAAAAGATACGCCATTTTGAAATCATTTAAATCCCTTTTAATATTTTATTAAGTCTTTCAATAGTCAACTTAATACTTGAGCGCACCTTTTAATATTTTAAGTCATTAAAATATTAAATCTCCCTTTTGAACATTTTAAGTGATATAAAATATATTAAAGTCGATGTGACTTTAATAAAAAGACATTAAGTTAAATAATTAACTTAATCACTTAAAATTCCATAACTCGCTCAAAACTCAGAATATCTCCGTGCCGTCGGAAGCTGTGAACTCCTGAAATGCCAACGCCTGCTGTGAACCAGTCACTGGGCTCTGAAAACCAAAACGATCAAACTCTCTAGAATGTACCACTGACCCTCTAACCAATCTGGCTAGCCCACAAGGGTCCAATAAAGGGCTAACACACTGTTCCCGAGAACTGTCTAGCGAGGGGACATCACAGCTGCCAGGTTTAGCTCTTGAGGGCTTTAAAGTCTCAAGTTGTGGTCATATAAGAGACCGGTTGCTCAGATCTCAGCCCTGTTGGCCCCTACTTGTGGTCACATGGGTGACCAGGGGCTCGCGTTTAGCCCTAGCCGCCTAGCCCCCTGGTCGCGCAAGTGACTACGGGCTAATTTTTTTAGCCCCCAGTGCTCCCTGAGGGCCAAATTGGGTTTTTTAGAGCAGTTTTAGTAAATTGGGCGACGATCTCCGTTTTTGGCAAATGAGATATTGTTGGAAAGGTGATTCCGAGCCCAATCCAATGGCGGAGGCCACGATTTTAAACAGGGGCAATGCCCTTGTGGAGATTACTGGTGATTGTAAAATTTAAAAATTCTAAATACAACAATGAACAATGTCAACAAATAAATATTAAATGAAAATCAAAATACCGTATACTAGATAAAATTATAAATTAATAAAACGAAAGTTCAAAGATTCAAAAACGAAAATGAAAAAAGTAAAAACACTTACTGTGTATTCGTTAGACTTCGATTCCTCTCTTTTCTCTGTTGTCGGCCTCTACAAGCTCCTCAGTGGCGTGCTAAATGACGGCTCGCACTTTAAAATTTGTGTTTGATGTATTTTTAACATAGTTTTACCTTTAAAACGCATGGGACTTGACGGGAGACTTCAGAGACTTCGCGGGAGACGCGATTTTTTGGATGCAGAGATGTGGGAGATGGCGGGAGACTTCAGAAAAATTTCCGAACTTGAAATCGCGTCTCTGGGTACTGGTGCGGTTTGGAGACGTGTCTCCGTCTCCGAGACGCGTCTCGGAGGGGGGGAGACGCATCTCCCGACAACTATGCGTTTTAGTAACTTAGTTATGCTTTAGTTGTTTTTAGTATCTTTCTATTTTCTGCTTTAGTTAGCTTTTGTTAACGATGGTTTCTTTTTAGAAACATTGTCTTGTATTTTTTTTTATAAGGAGCTTTTGTCTCCTTTTATAATCATGTAATTATGAATATCAATTATCTTTTCATGGTATTAGAGCTCAGGCTCAAACCTAATTAGTTTTAGTCGATAAAATAAAAAATCGAAGAATTTTTTTTTAGAAATTTATGAGAGTCGAGTTTTTAAGCCTTTTTTTGTAGAAGATTTAGTGAAGAATGTTTGAAGGAAAAATTTGAAGAAATCTTGAAGGGTTTTTCAGGAAAAATCGTGGAGGTGTTTTTGTTTGATTTTCATGGCCTTCTTTGTGTTGAAAACCATGTGTTCTTTGAATCACAGTTCGTAAGTTTTTGCTGCCGTTTTTTGGAGAAATCGTGTTTGGTTTTTGTGTTGTTTTCTCAAAAAATCATGGGCGTTTTTGTCTTTCACGGTTTTTTGTTTGTTTGTTCTTGTGTGCGCGACTCTTTTGATATTCGTGCCATGCTGTTTGAAGAACTTTCAACGTCTTTTTTCTTTGAGCGCGACTTCAAATTGCGTCATTTTTTGGACGCCTGTTTCTGTGCACATTTTTCTTAGTCGTATTTTTTGAAGACTCATGTATTTTTTGACGGATTATTTTGGAGGATCTTCTCCTGCTTTCTGTTCATGGGTTTCTGCAGAGAACTTGTCCGCATACCTGAAGAATCGTGACTGTACTTAGAGGGTTTTTTGGATGGGATTTTTTGAAGATTCTTTGAGGCATGAGATCTCTGTTCTGGGTGATTTTTAGAATCATGTTTTTTTTCTCTCTAGATTTGTGTCTGCTATCATGGCATTGCAAATGACGGGATTTTGTTTGAGGAATTTGCTATGGCAGATTCAAAGTTCTTTTTTAGATTTCTAGGTGGTAGGGTTTTGTGATAGATTTGTGCAAAATCCTTTATTCTGCATTTCGCCTAGGGTTTTTGAATCATAAGTTCTTGATTTTCCAGATTTTATGGTAATCTGAAGGGTTAAGTTTTTTGAGCCAGTTTTGATAGAATTTTTTTGGGAAAAATAAAAATTTTGCAAAGAGTTTTTCAAATTTTTTCCAAAAATTTGCTACAAGAGTTTTTGAAATTTTTTCTATAAAATTTTTGCAGTTTTATGAGGATTTTTTCTAAAAAAATCTTACACTTTTAGAGCTTTCGAAAGTTTTTTTCTGAAAAATCTTATAGTTCGTGAGTTGTGCCAGCTGATTGTCCAAAGTTTATGCCAGCTGATCACAGTGTTACCTTGTTTTTTATGCTTTGGAAAATGGGAGGGATGGCTGCTTTGACCAACATCATGTTGAAAAGTATGCAGAGGTTCAATGGAAAGAGTTATAATACTTGGAAGCAGAGGAAGCTCACAATAGTGCCAGTGTCTTGATTTGATTGTTCTGCGGGAAAAGATTTGTAATCGCGATGCGGTTATGCTTCTCCAGTTATCAGTCACCAATAATATGTTTCCAAAAGAATTTGGGTAGACTAAGTTTATGTTTGTACGATGACCATTAACAAAGGGTATTCAAATATTAAATGTAATAGTAATAGTCATCTTAGCTTTAGTTAGTTTTTAGTAACTTTATTTGTTTTTAGTATCTTTTTGTTTTCCACTTTAGTTAGCTTTTGTTAACGATGGTTTCTTTTTAGAAACATTGTCTTGTATTTTTCCTTATAAGGAGCTTTCATCTCCTTTTGTAATCATGTAATTATGAATATCAATTATCTTTTCACCAAGAGATGAGGTTTCTTCAGTGGTTTTGGAGCTACTTCATTATGGGTGGCTATGTGGTCTCTTTCTTTCCCCCTTATGGGGAGCTTTTTTCATGTATCTATGTGATGGATTGTGTACTTGGGGGGTCTTATGGAGTTCTCCATCTTTCATCACTTGATTGCATCCTATTTTGGGGAGGAGTTTTGTCCCATTAGGTTTTCTTCTTTTCCTCGTTTATTTATTTTGTTTTGCATTGGATATGTACATGGGTACCTAACATGGCCTTGTAGTCGGGACCCATTCATGCTTTCATGCATTCATCCATGCATTATTTTCATGTTTCTTATTCTCCCTAAGTTGCACTTAAGGGGGGGTGTTGGTATAATTAAATATTTAATTACACTTTATCAAGTTTACTTAGGTCCTAATTAGGTTTTCCTTTTAGGGTTTTTCATCTTGCTCTATAAAAGCAAGTCATCTCATGTAATTCATTATTCTCAATAATATTATTTGCACATCTTTTGCAAATTGCTCTTGCATCTTTGTTTTTTCTCCTTGTAGAAGGCTAATCTAGGTTTGTAGGTGATCTAGGTTTTATGGAGTTTATTGGAAATTCTAACATGTACATCAAAGTGTATTAGTGATTGAGTATTCTACTTTTGCAAGAGGATGAATATCTGCCATACAAAGAGGCTGGGATATTGTTTCAATATGGCTACAGGTGTTTCATCTTTGTATATAGTTGATTTCAGCTGTGATTGCGATAATTACTGAGGGAAGCACGTGCATTAGAGTAAGGATGTTTATACATCTAATTTTCAGCAGTGTAGTCATGTATTTTGCTCATGAGCACGTTAGAATCAGTCATGCTGTAGATGGGAACATATAAGTTTATAACTTTAGCAAACACCAATTTTTGCATGCAGAGAAAATGAACAGATTAGTAATTTTAAACACATACATTGATGACTTATTCATGGAAATATCCAATGTGATTACAGGTCAAGTTCTGGACTGTTATTTTCTTTTGGTTCTGTGAGATCAATTTAAAGATCTGACTAATGGCAGAATGGGTGTTTCCATGTATTTTGGATTTGGCTACCTTTTATTTTTTTATCTTAATTCATATTGTTGTTTTCCTCTCTATCTCATTGTTGAGTGCTTGCCTTGTGAATATGCTTCCCGGTTGTGCATATTTGTGATACAAATAACAATAGCAGATTAACAAGTAGTTTTTTTTTTCATGATGAAGATTAAAAATAATGAATGTTAGTTTCATTTTATATACTATCCACAACCCTTGCTTTTACTTGTGTAATTTTCCAACCTAGATTTTCCTGGTCAATACAGTAAGCAATATTTTCCCTTGATAAATCTCTATTATAAGATGATATGGACCATTTTGGGGGTGTTTCTCCATAAGCTTTCTGCTTTAGAAACACACAAAAGCCTAATGTTTATAAGCATAGGGATCTTTGCAGATAATTTCAAACCCAAATATAAATATATTGTAATATGGATTATATGACTGCTTTTTTCCCCTGTTTAATGGCAAAGCTAATGACATTTTATACAACTTTTGCAGAACGGTTTACAATACTATCATACAACATTCTTGCTGACTATCTTGTCAGGGAACACTGGCAAAAACTTTACCTACACGTACCTCATTATATATTGGACTGGGACTGGCGCAAAAAAAGAATACTACTGGAGCTGGGCCTGTGGTCTCCTGACATCATGTGCCTGCAGGCATGTCAATGTTGATTAACTGAATTTATATATGTAGATAGTAGTTACTTTCTTGTATTAAATGTGGTTGGTTAGAGAGCCTTGGTTTACCACTTATTTGTATGAAAGTTGGGGATGATTGTGTCCGCAACTGGCCCATTTTTATGGTTTTACTGTTTTACATCAGAGAAGAAAGCATTTCCAAGTTTTGTGTTGCTTGTGCTGGAAATAAGGTTAATTTTATTAAATACAACTGACAACTTTTCACCACAGCAGGAGGTGGATAAATTCCAGGATCTATTACTAGAACTCAAACAAAGAGGTTATGGTGGTGTATGTAAGGTATGATCTAGGCAAGTTCATTATTTTTTGGTATGCTTTTTAGTGCAAGATTGGGATTGGTGAAGAGATAGTACTTGATACATTAATAAGTTTTATTGGAAGCCATACATTTGGTTGTACGTATGGGGTTGACGTACATAATTCAGTTTAAAGTATTCACAAGCAATGACAATTAATCAGCCTGTTTACGGAAGTCATTTTTTAGGATTAGCTAATTAGTGCATAATTGGCTATTTGCCAACATGTGGGTCACGTAAATGATACAAAGATTGCTTCTGGAAAACCTGTGATAGAGAGTTTTGATATCATTGTTTCAGATCATGTTATGTGATCTATTGTTATCAGGTTGAAGGTATGATTGAATTGCATAGTGTGATCCAAAATGTCTATATTAAAACTTTCTATCATTGGTTGTTCAGAAACATTCTTTCTATTGTTATGGATTGCCAAAGCTTAAGAACACACCTAAATGATAACTGTACTGCTTGTCGGCTATTGGACATTGCAACCATTTTTTTTTTATAAATTGAGAATATATTGTGCATCTAGAAACTAAGGTTTCTTATGTATTGAAGGAACGCACTGGCATGGCAAAAGATGGTTGTGCTATTTTATGGCGGACATCACGGTAATATTTCTAGCCCACAGGTCCACAGAAGACATTTCTTTTCATTGTTTCTTCTAGAATAGCTGTTGCACACATCCATTAGAGCATATCAATTCAGCTTAAAATATTTAAACTCTTTGTTGATTCATTTGAAATTTATCTTATATATGCTATGAATTTTACTTGTCTATTCAACTTTCCTATGCTAATACAAGCGTTTTAATGACCCCCTCACTTAATATTCATATACCTTGCATTTGGGGCTGAGCCTCTTTTGGGCAAATGCTTGGTTATTTATGTTAGTTTTAGGATCAGAAATTAAATAAGCAGATATAGAACAAATTTAAACAATTTGACACAGCATATACCCTGGGAAAACCCTCCAACTTGAGGGAGAAAAACCCAGCAGCAATATATCTCTTATATATTGAATAATAGAAAACAATATGCTTTTACAATGAGGCCAAAGGCAAGGCCGAATCAATCAGCACCACACTTGGTGCAATCTTCCACAATAATATCTAACTCCTTCAATAATATCGATCTCTATGAAGATAAATATTGAACTCAATATCGAACTCCTTGCTGTAGATGAATTCGCACTTCTGGAAAATGAATAGAATGGACGATGAAGTAAAGAACAGCGCCTCCCTTATATACCAATCGAAGAGAGAGTCATCAATAATTGCGTCCCTTGGTAGAGGAAAGGTCAGCCTCCAATTTGAAAGGTTGTGTCTCACACAAAGGGTGGCAAATGAAGTCGGCCACATATTATTTAACATTTAAGTGAAGCACCTCTTCACTAAAAGATGTCTCCAATAAATAAATAGCCGTTAGGCTATATTTAATTTATTGCCTTGTGGAAATCGCGGCTGGAAGTAGAGGCCCGCGGCTGAACATCAACACTCCCTCTCAGCTAGGGAGGAATACTTTCAGGTATCCAATGTCATGGAGTCTCTCAACATGACACCCACAATGGCTACACCCATATGTGGAAAGAGCTCATCATGGAGTCACTCAATGTGATATCGTCCATCATGGCTACTCCCATGTATGGACAAGAACATGTGCACAAGTGCCCATCACGGAGTCGCTCAACGTGATGTTGTCATCTCAATATGACGTCCACCATGGCTACTCCCAGAGGGTGGATAAACACAAGTACAAGGAAATCATCACGAAGTCTCTCAACATGATGTTGTTATGGAGTCTCTCAACATGACATCCACCATGGCTACTCCCAGAGGGTGGAACAAGGGCTTTCACCTCAAATTTCTTTCTCACAGAGAAAGATGCATTAACAAGGGCTTACACCTCAAATTTCTCTCACAGAGAAAGATGCATTAAAGCAAATCACAAAAGATCACTGATGCTGAGTCTCCCTCTCAGCTAGGGCTTCATTCTCCACAACTCCAAGCTTGTCTCGAAAGTGCACAAACTTTACTTTGGAGAGAGGCTTGGTGAGAATATCGACCGTTTTCTCATCAGTGCAAATGTATCTCAACTTGGTGACTTTCCTCAATACCATATCCTTGATATAGTGGTATTTGATCTCAACATGTTTTGTTCTGTCATGAAACATTGGATTGATAGAAAGCTTCACACAACTTTGATTATCACAATGAATAACAATTGGCTCCAATCTGCCCATGCGACCATTAGTTGATGAACGTTTCCTTCAAAGGTATGACAATAGCTTGCCTAGAACATTTATGGTTTTGGCTTTGCAAATTGTCTCCACAATATTTATGTTGTGTCCATATAGGAAGAAGAAATACAAAATGATGTGTAACAACCAAATCCTTCAGTGCAGTAAAGATTTCATAATTTACATCATACGAGTAAAAGTGTGCCAACATGACATTGCAATAAATTTTTTCTTTTCTTTATTGACAAAATACATGAACAAGTTGCCATATTAATTTACAATAAAGATTCCATTTCATTATAATAACTTCCCAAGTACATGAAACAAGAATACATACCTTAACTAACATAGCTCTAGTGAGCTTTAGAACAAATAGTAGTAAGACGGTCTAGGATCTTCCCTTTCAAATCTTGGTTCTTCAGTAGCCTTCAGTGGAGGAGAAGCATCACTCGGGCGCTTTTCCGCCAACCACAAACTTATAATGCTGTCCCCCGCACATCTATTATTCAATAGATGGCTCTCCCTTCTATGAAGAGATTGGTTGGGTAACCAATACTGTTAACCAATTGAGCATAGTGCTATGTCCTACACAACTAGAACCTTGCTATTTCACAATCCCGAACTAGCATAAAGGATCACAATGAATTGACAGTGTAGTCTCAAGCATCACACAGTCTAAGTGGATGTTGTACATTGCACTACTTTGGCCAAAGTGTTATCATTCAGTACTTTGAATGAAGGTCATCTATCATAAACACTACTCAGGGCCGATTTGACTTAAGGCTATCTTACACTATGCATAGGTGTGGTCCTTCACTGGATAATATGTCATCCCAGACTAACCTACAACATACTAACTGCTAGAAATGAATCAGCATAACAACTAATTCACATAATCCCTCCTATACTGGAAATCTTTATCCTAGGAGTAACTCAAGATTATCTCAGTTAACCTAATAACTTAAGCTGATAGAATTTACTTGACTCTTGTCCTCATTTCGGTCCTAGTATATAGTAACTATTACAGCCATATTCTCCTTACATGGAGATCATACAATTAATGCAAAACACAACAAGTATGCATCTTTTATCCTTTAAACCATTTTCTCCCTATGTGCAAACAAATATACAGTTCATAAAACAACTCACTTTCAACACACAACAACAGTACAATTCATGAAGCTATTCCCTATCTATACACAGACAGTAAACACGATTTCCAGAAATATTTTAAGGTTTACTTTTGAAATTGATAGAAGAAGAATATCTCATGCCTGGTATTTAGCTTTCCTCCAAATGATGATGTCTCAAACTATTCTCACAGTCCTTCCAGCTTCTACCAATCAATTGGAAAATCCCTCACAAGTTACTGCCTTTCTCACTCAGAATTAACTCACAAGTTGCTACCTTTCTCACTCAGAAATAAGTACTTAGAAATGAATATTTAGACTGATAATGGTTACAGCTGAATAGAAGTATAAAACTTAGGTGATTCGATATTGAAGAACTGGCAATTTCAAAGTAAACTCAACTCTCAGAAATATACGTCTCTCAAAAAAACAGAGTGATTGCTCTACAAAAAATAAGTTCTCAAGGATAAATTCTCCAGACAAACAAGAGTAAGTAAAGAATGAGGAATTGGGCGGCTATTTATAGAGCCTTAGCCCCATTGAATTCCAATTCCAAAGGCATGTAAATTGCCAGCACTGTAATTTGAATTGTTCAACTTAATAAGTGGCGTGATTTTAATCTCATACTCAACTTCAAAGAGGTGAGTCGATTTGCATTGATTGACAGCAGAATGGAGACCATTTCCCATTTGCACATGGTAAAATATGCAGAATCGACACCTACAGGCTTCCTTCCAGATATGGTGCCAATTCTAAAATCTGGCAAGTAGAAATGCATAGTGAAAATTTCCAATGATATTTACTGCCCACATAGTTTTTTATGGCTCAATCGACAAGTTACAGGCTGCGTTGTAATTTCCAGGTGACTTGGTCTTCACCTGCGCATATAAATTGGGTGTGCGCATTTTCCTTAGCTGTCTTATTTCATTTTATTCCCAAAGTTCAAAAGATAGTTTGTGAAATATTTCAATTCCACTTTATTGAAGAATGACGTATTGCCAAAGACAATATTTTGATTCATTTGATTTCCATATTTGATGATCAATAATCGGTTGGTATAATTTAACTTGATTTAAGTTAAATAATCGGCTGGGTATAATTTAGCCCAATTTCCATAATTTAATATTAGATCAATATGGAACATAATTTAATTTCCATTTATAAGATTCAAATATTAAATATATATTATATAATATATATATATGTATATATATATATATATGTATATATATATATATATTAAAGTAGGGGTAGGGGGCCTAGCTCGATTGGCTAAAGCATCCTGTTGCAGGCAAGAGGTCACGAGGTCTAGTCTCCCCCCAGACCCGTGGTACCAGAGGGCGTGTCGCGCCAGCGGCACCGGTCACATGAAAAAAGTTTACTAGGCACACTGCAGTTTATAGGGGGATGGATACCCGACAGATTTCTGCAGTCTAAAAAAATAAAATAAAAAAAATTACATATATATT
>VDFB02322759.1:66257-81268 GCA_007258455.2 Sequoia sempervirens
ATCAATGACAAATTTCTAACATTATTGTGTGGATGGCCTCAAAAAAACTCCAATCACGTTTGCAGCTGGATGCACTACAAGGTTGGCACAAAATGGGGAGGGCTAACCTTTGAAGATTTGGGGTATTTGCACCCCAACTATTCACCAAGGATTTACAAAATAAAATGTTAAAGAGTGAGCAAGGAAACCATATTTTATCAAATTATCAATAGTTCTAAATTTGAAATCTGCATCTTGTAAGATGCTTGTGATGTAAAGAATTCAATTTTTGTTACCTTATGATTGAGTGGTTCTTCCTTAGATAGCTAGTTCCAAAGAAAAGAGCTTACCCCTACCAATCCTATAATTGTGCAATTCTTGAATAATGAGGTCTCTTACCTCAACTTGGGGTGTCATCCTTTGAATGCATGTCGTGAGGCCCTCCATAACCTCTCCATTAGGATATAAGAAGCTATCCGAATGATACCACTTGATGCAGTCGAGATCTAGGAATCTTATCAAACAACCTAATCATGCAGCCAACACAATAATCAATAGAAAAAATGTTCACAAAACAAACAACTTCAAATTCTTATTATCTTCAGGCAGCAAAAATTCGTTACTGCATGGATGGGTTGGTGGAGTTGATTGTTCCACCTCCGATCAATGATCTCCCAAATGGGAACAAATTTAAGGTTGTCCCCCTTGTAATAGTTTCAGATGGATCCTTTGGCTTTATCTATGGCCTCATAAACGTACCCCATTGGGTTTTGATCCCCATCTACCAAACAAAGAACTCTAACCAAGGGCTCCGACACCTACAATTTACAAATACAAAAGATTAAGTTACAAATTTATAATGATAGTAAAATTAAAAAATAAAATATTCAATTTATTAGAGCAAGAAACTTCTGGATTTGACTCTGTGAGTTTTTTTCCTCTCAATTGAAGTTTAAAATATTCAATCTATTTAAAATTGAAGTTTTGAGGTTATCTTCATGATCTTCGTAGCTCTTTGTGCAAAAGGATTATCAAAGACTATCCTTGCAACCCTCTCTCCTTCAAGCTTCTTTGCATATGATGAGTCTAGCCATGCTTGAATCATAAACATCAATTTCAAGGAAGTCAACAAACCAATAATGCTTTGCAATGTTAGGAAAATCGTTGCAAACCTTGTAACACTTGATTGTACCAACTATTTATTTTGGTGTGATCTCTCATCAAACTAAGTGCCCAAGGGTGATTGTAAATAAATTTTGCTATGCTTCTCACTGTCCTCTCAATTGCCTTTTTCCCGAAGATAGAATCTTCGGGAAACCTAAAGGTTTGGATGATCTCTGAAAAGGAGCTCTGAAACCAATAAAAATGTTGCTGGTTAAAAGAAATTTCTCGCCGTCGGAAATAGAATAGGTTTTTGGAACCTTGTCGGGAACCAACAAGGGTTTCAAAACTTTTAAAAAGTCTCGAAACTGCGTTAGTTTACTTGGAACTTAATTCCATCTTTTGTTTGTCGACATTTGCTAAAATTGCGGGAACCATTTCGGGCTTTGATGTAGTTTTTAGAACTTACAAAGGACCACCAACAAAGATAGGCTCTAGGTATAGCTTCAAAACATTGGATAAAAACGGGTTGTGGCAACTTGAGCGTGACCCGACACAGTTTCAAAAACTTTAGAAAAGTGACACTTAAAACCCAAGCAAAAATTTATGTGGGTGGACACAGTTTAGGGGAATGACAAAAACCATGGTAGTAGTTTGGAAGCGAAATCGTTTTGAGAGATTTGGACTGTTTCCATCATTTTAAATAGGGACAATGTTCTCGTGAAGATTATTGGTGATGCTAAATGAAACAATCTGAAAATAGACTTGCGCGCCATTTCAGATACCCAAAAATAACGAAAGGACATCCGTCAAAGCATAACAATAGGAAGATATTTGTCAATTGTTATTGGCATTTTGGATTAGTTATAAAACTCTTGTCGGGTCTTGATGGGGTTCTCACAACTTCGTTGGGGACTGACACACATCTCATAACCACATGATGTTCTAATAATGTTTTAACTCATTTTATGAGTTAAATATTTTATGTACGGGAAAGGGAAAAGATCATTTTATTATTTATAAATAATTTAGTGAAAAGTCTCTGTCTATTATTTATTGTAAAGTTTTCAAGGAGAGGGGGGTGTGGGAGTTTTTGGATAAGTGTTGAACAAAGGTTGTCATTGATGTCAAAGAATATATGACTAGAGGTGGCATTATCTTTTCATGAGTTGTACTATCATACCTATCTATGTTGGTAATTATATTGTCATATCATTTTGAGTTGAACAAAGGTTGTCATTGGAGTTTATGATGATTAGAGGTGGCACTATCTTTTTAGGAGATATGTGGGAATTAAAGGTAACTACACTACCCCATCTTTTTGAGTTGTAGAAGTATATATTGCTACCTATATTGATAAAAAAAGTTGAGGGTTGTCTGTAGTATGCTTGCAATATCATGCATTTGTCTATTCACTATGATAGAAGTAATTCAGAAGGCTGCTTCAAAATGTTTCAGTTTAGTTTCTCAGGGCAAAGAGATTTCTCTGGCAATACAATTATGGTTAGTATATCTTTTAGAGGGTGAGTTTGGCTTTGCGGTTTGAATGGAGAGTATGTCTACACATGTTCTTTCATATTCTGGAGTTTCCGGAGGATATATTCAGCATGCAAGAAGGTTGAAATGATAGAAGGCTCTTTGTGCTTGTCTGTCAACTAGTCGTGTTCAAGATCTGTGTGGTAACGGCTAGTAGCGTGTGACATTCAAAGCTAGCGTGTGGTGTCAATATAGGACATGGTTAAGGTTTTTGTGGTATCGCACGACATCATGTTCTTTTGGCGACAACAAATTTGATTTAGGACTGACCTGTTACACATTTCATGTAATTTGAATTTTGGCCCGTCTTATGTCGTCCTGGTTATTTGTGGATCCTTGATCGACATGGAAGAAAGTTAATGTAATATCATGAATATATTCCTTAGTTGCATGGATGCACAATGTGAATTATAATTGAAGTGAAGGTGGTGAATATACAAGGAGACGATTGTGAAGCTAGAGTTATTCAAGGAGAGTTGCATGTCAAAGTGTTAGCCATTATCAGAAGATCATAAGGAGTGTGGAAGAGTGTTTGAAGCTAGTTCAAAGAATCAAAAGTGTATGAGATGCATTCGGCTGCATTGAAGGTCTGCAAACTTTATCTATGTAATCCGGTAAGACTGGTGTTCTACTTGTTGTACTGATATAATTGGGGATTGGTGTCTCCAGTAGGTTGGTGCCTACTTCATGTTGTAAAATTCATTTGTTATATTCCTACTTTGTGAGGCTGGATTTGGATAGTAGATCCAAACAGCTATTCTCACCATGGTTTTTCCCATGTTTGGTTTCCACGTATATCTAGTGTTATTTTGTGTGAATGTGTGCTCTTAATGTTGCTTGATTAGTAGTAGTGAAGATTCAAGTATTTTGATATGTGTGATTGAGTTAAGAGTTTTAAATAGATTTGATCTACTGATACTTGGAAAGGGGACATAACAAAGCAGCTTTAAATTTTAATTTTAGTTTTGTTTTTCTCTATTCTAAGCAAAGTGCTGGACTTTTATAGCTCTTAAAGCTTTTCGTATATTTAGAGGGATTCTAAATTCATGAATATAAGCTATTTTGTTTGTAGAATAAAGTGTTTTATCTTTTTATTTAATTAGCTTTTGGCTTTAGCTTTTTGGTAAAAGCCTATTCTACTAAAATTGGCAATCCAACAGAGTTGGATGTGTGTAAAACCTAGAAGATCCTCTTTCTCTATAGAAAAGACCTTGTGCACATAATTTAGTAGTAGAAAGAATATAGAGTACAGAAGAAGAAGAATATTTTAGTGTCATTCAGTTTCAACTTAATAAATGACACTTTTTCAAGTGTTTGTTGTTTGTATTTTCAGCAGTGTGTTTGTTGGTTATTGTACTTAGGTCTGCTGTTTTATTTGAAGTTTTAGGTTGCAATTAGGATTATTTTTCTAAGTGCAAAATATGCTTGCCATGGTCTGAAAATTAACAACAGAATCATTTACTTTTTCATAGCGACTGACTTTGAGCAGATGTATGTAATGCTTGAGTGACAATCAAATGAAAGTAGAAAAAGGAAAGCATTTAGTAGCAATTGCTTGTTACAAAGGAACATGTTGGTCATCTTTGATAAAATAATCTGTTTAGCACATGCATTTATTTTAAAGAGTGTATGAATGCAAATCTGTGCTTTAAAGTGCTTAATCATTTATAATTCAAGACTAACATTTTTTCTATTTATTATCAGATTTGAATTGCTTCATGAGGAATACATTGAATATAGTAAGCTTGGTCTTCGTGATAATGTTGCTCAAATTTGTGTTCTACAGGTATACTTTGATATTTTGTTTTGCATTAGTATTTATCATATGATGTATTGGATAGGACAAGATTTTTTTTTTCTTCTTGTTCATGATATTTAATTCTTTTCATCATTACTCAAATCAAAGTGACTACGTGATGAATTCTTTGGTATTGTTTGGGTAGTCAAAATGTGTGGGCAATGCACAAGCGGGAGCTAGTCATTTGGAAAGCAGGTAGGAACCATCATTGATCCTATCCAATTAGAATTTAGATAATAGATTTTGAGAAGCAATTTATAAAACAGATTGAAACCATATTCTGGTATTAAGTTATAAACACCCTGTTTCAAAATTCTGACCTTTGTGCAAAACACTTCTCTATGGATATATTTTAATGTAGACGAAAGGAGAAAGCAAATGATTATTTATATCTGAGACTTGCTAATGCAAATATAACAATTTATCTGCAAGGACATTGAAAACATTTTCCCCCGTCATCAATATGTGCATGTTTTGGTATTTTGCAATGTTACTATTTAGTCTTACATGGACAATTCAATGCAAATGGGATAGCAGTCATATGCAGTTACAATATGTGATTGCTTAGCTAGGGCCAAATGTTTGAATTGGGCTAAATATTAGATTTTCATGGTTTAAAACTTTAAAGCTACCACTCAAGTATAATGTTAGTGATATTGTTCGTGGTAGTGTTTAAAGCAAATGTTTGCTAGATGGGTCAATGATGATTGGAGACCAAGGTGTTGAGAAAATTTATTTTGGTTGAGAGTAGTAGTTGATCTTAGTCTGGGTCAAGTTTAATATCAAAGAATGGTCATGTGAATATTTTGAGTTGACCTTGCTTTGCTATATATCTATATATTGTAGTTTTTCAAATTCTTGATTAATTCCCATATCTTGCTTTATTTTAGATTCACATTAATGCGCTTCATACATTCATTAGAAGTATTTTCTTTATTTCTTTCTATACTATATACTTGGCTGCTAGTTTGATTACGTATTCTTTTGAACATAGTAGGCCAAAGTTAGATGACATGTTGACCTTTTTGTAATGTCCCCCTTTTTAGCGTGATCTTGTTTTGAGTGTGTTAGCCTATTACTTAGACCCTTGTGGGCTAATTGTTTTGGTTAGAGGGTCAGTGGTATCTTCTGGAGAGTTTGTTCGTTCTCATCTTTTGTGATCAGGGATTGGCTCATTGCAGGCCTTGGTTGTACAGGAGTTGTCTGCTTCTGACGGCACTGAATTCTATTGAGTTTTGAGGAAGTTAGACTTACTTAAGTGATTTAAGTTATTATTTAACTTAAAGTATTCTTATAAAGTCAAATTGACTTTATTATTTTATATCACTTAAATAAGTTTGGAAAAAAAGGTGATTTAATTTTATATCACTAATACCTTTATGTGGGGGCCAAATATTAAATCTGAAACTATTGAAAAGGACTTGAGGTTATTTCAAAATATTTAAATGACCTAAAGTATGCCCTAATCCTTAGAAATTCACACCTCTTTGCTATATAAGGGTTTTAGGCAATGAGAAACTCATCTTTTTGAATATTTCAACTTTGCCTTGGAGGTTTTTTCCCTTGCTTTCAGCCTGTGATCAGGTTTGCAGCAAATCCACCATTGGAGAACGAAATCTCTTCAGTGTGAGCACTTGTGAAGTTGTGAAAGATCAGCTGAATTAGTGCAGATTGAGAGAGCTTCATTTCAGAAGTTCTGCAGTGCTTCAACAGATTTTTTGTAGTGTTCTTCATCAAAAACAGAGGGTTTATTAGTTGCTGTTCTTCCTTCACCATGGCAGACTTCATGGCTGTTTGGGCACACCTTCAGAGATGGTTTTTGGTGCTTTTTGTTTGAAAGGGCGTGGCACTTGCAAGGAAGTTTATTTTGGCTTTTTGGAGAAACGTCTTCTTTTGGAGGATCTCTCTTCATGAACTTGGGCGCCCTACCTATGTTACTCTCTGGCTTCAGTTTCAGAATAAACTTTGAAGTCTGTAACTCTCTACTCCAGTTTTTGTCAGTTCTTCACCATGCTGGTCGGATTTCTTATTTAAAAAATCTGGAGGCTTTCGGGTATGTTTGTATGTTTTAAATCCATTGTTGATGATAATAAACACCTTCTACAATTCCAGTTTGATTAAATTTGCTCAAGTTTTCATTTTGTGAGCTTTTATATGATGCGCCCCTTCTCTTCTGTCTACAAAATTTCTCTAAAAAACTAAAAAACACAAATAGACTTAAAAAAAAGACAGGGGTTTGAGCAGTGAGCTAGCAAGGCTCATCACAGTGGTATCAGAGCATTCAAACATTTGTCAAGTGCCAAAAACCAAAAACACAGCAATTAAAAGTTTATATCAGCATATATCAGCTTTACATGGCAAGTGTTTGACAAAATTCCCAAGGCAGAAATTGAAAGGTTTTGAGTCTATATTAGCAAGGCTCATCACATTTTGATGACTGATAATCAGGGCATGAATGTCTCTAGGTGCCTTTCTGGTTTACATGTGGCAGGACCAATAGTGATAACCATTATCACTCAACTACACCTTCTTAAATGTAATCTTGACAGAATTTCACTAACATGAATATAGAACAAATGATTATATAGTTTTTTTTATAGATAATATAGCTGTGGGTTTTTATAGGCGTCCACACTCATGAAGAAAAGTAAATACAAAAGGGCTATAAGCCAATATAAACTACATAAAAGACAACAAATATTTGCTGCCTGAATACAGAAAAAGGCTATACAGAAAGCCAGCCAAAAGGGAGATATGCAAACTAGAAAAAACAGGCACTGCCACAGCTCCATCAGTTCTGTCCACTATCATCATATCTATTTATATAAAATCCTTTTGAACTGCGCTAACTACACCATCCTTGGAAATCAAGGGGAGTGTAACTGTAAACAAACTCAAAACCTCAAGATATCCATTTCTGAGAATAAACCTGAAGGTATTAAAATAAAGAGTCAAATCAAGATAGAAAATCTCAGTAATCTCAAAAATGTATAGGGATTTCCTGGCTTTCACCTTGATAAACTGTATTCCTCAAACCAGGTGGTAACGTCATCATTAAAACTATTGACAACATTATGCACCTTTGAGGATGGAGAATCCACTCACTGATCACCAGATATTTTACCTTGAGAGTCAGTTTGGACACAAAGTCCTTTGCAATGGAACCTCTGGAGTGTAATACCCTTCAATTTTGTTTTTTTCCAATAAGGTGGTGATTTGTGTAACCAGAAGGTGCACTACTGATTGTTGCCATGATTTCCCACCAATATGGTGATCTCACCAAGTTGAAAGGAAGACCATTGGCAACCAGGTTGAAAGGAAGACCATTGACATAAAGGTAATGTACAAATTTTTATTCGCAATGTCTCTTGTTTCATATTAAAATGCATTAACCAATAGGCCTTCGTTTGAAGGTACCATATCAACATCAAAATCAATTATTTCACTAGTTGATGCTTTGCAACTCCCAAGTAAAAATGATGGAACAGTGTTATGGTCAAACATACTATTCTCAATGGAATCCGTCTCCTCCCCACAAGGCTTATCAAAAGCAATCTCTGCATCAACATAGAGACTTGTGCACATTTCACTTGTAGAAGCAACAAGTGACACTTCTTCCTTAATGTCCATGGTATTACTCTGCTGGAAGGAAACATTGTGGAAATCATTCTTTTGATTGCTTGTCCAAACATCCTCATTTTCTGATTTATTTAACTTCAAATCAGCAGATTGTTTATTCTCAACATTATCACTGTAATGTCCCCCCCTTAGCATATAATGATAAAAGTTTAAAATAAGTTAATGCTTTGGTTCTTATGTTAGAAATTTAATAAAGCATTAATTTATTAATTACCAAGGGGATATAATGTGTTCTATGGAAAAGTTAATAAAAGTGCTTTTGGGTGCGTTGAGGAAATAAAAGTTAATTTATTATGTTATTTTTAAAAATAAGGGAGTTTCAAGATTTGGGGGATCAGTTCCTTTTGATGGCTGGAAAAGGGAGGAAGGTTTCTTTGGTTGGGAGGCTGGAAATTTGAGTAATAGGAAATTTCATTGTTGACGCAGAACTTTATGGAGACGAGAACCTCCTTAAAGTATATTGCCTCCGATGTTGAAAGATACATCCTGGGCAATTTGAAAGTTTAACTAGCGGTGTTGATGGTAATCTGAGATCAGGTGATTCGATGATGAAGACTGGAAAAAACTGAGCTGGTTTGATTGACAGAACGTTTGAAATGAAGAGACTGGTTATTGTCAATATCATGGAATTAAAGATTGGTGGTTTCAAGTGCAGTTCTGGAAACATAATTTGAACGGGAAGCTCATGCAAGATTGTTTTCTCAGGAAGAATGTTATTCGTGGTTATATGTAACAAGCGATTATATTATCAGAGATTATGATTGAATTACTTGCTGCTATTGACATGGAGAACTGAAACGAGCTGGGCAGAATTTAGTTGTTCACCATCGCTATTTATATTGCGCAGAAGTTCTAAGAGAAAAGTTTCAAACATCTTTGACGGGTTGTGTTTATCCAGGTGGTCTTCAATTTGCATGCGTATATTTCCTTAGCGGTTGCTGTTTCCAGTCGAGTGAAGGTGTAATGAATGCGGAGTATATTTCTTGCCGCCATGATACTAGTTATTCTTTGAAAACGTGAACTCCTTGGCAATGAAGATTTAAGGAAATCTGGAAAAGTCCTTACTCTATTTGTTTGAATGACATCCCTGTTGGTTTCAATAGGCCACTACGTGAAAAAATCGCCAGCCTCTGTTGATGCGGGTCTCACAAAATGGGTGGAACTTATACATCTTCTGATTCTTCTGATTTTCTTGGGAGTGAGGTTTTATGCCTCTGCTGTATCTTGGGAAGTTAGACAACATTTATATATGGATAGACTTATACTCTGAGTAATGTTGTAGCCAAGCCCTGTGCATTCTTGTGGAGCATCAATCTACAAAACGAAGTTTAAAAATGTCATTCCCTATGCATCAGTATCCAAGGTCAGAATATGATCCTTTGCTCATTAATTGTGTTTCTGTTGATTAGTGGTGAATTCCGTTGTTAATGTTTATCTATTTTAAATCTTTGTTGCAATTCTGGAAACAAGCTCTGTGTTCTATAATTCTGCATTGGTTATACAAAACTTTAAAAAAGAGAACACATTTCATTGCCCAAGACTCAACATTTCATAAACAAGAGTGGGAAATTTAAATCATCATTTTGGGTAGCTCATTACAATCATGAAGATCAATGTACTCCATTTCGCTAATGGAAACACTTGAAAAACTAACTTCATCCTCAATCTTTGTAGCATCATAACCATTAGGAACAATTTCAGCCACCTGTATCTCTTTTCCAACCTCTTCTTCTGTGATTGTCTTTTTTTCTTCAAGCTTCTTCACCTTTTTACCCGTGCATTGGTGATTAGGCTCCCAGGTTCCTCTATATGAGAAGCAATGATTTGTCTTCTAAGCTCATTCTTCAAGAATCTAGGTTTAAGAACAATTGTAGCCGAGCCAAAAATCCAAATGATGATGGTCAGCTATAGATCTTTGGCTCATTTGCACTTGGTTTGCCGAGAGTTTTGTCCACTCTAAAGCAATACACTAAACATCTTTAGATCTGATGCCTGTCTCTTCATCACTCGTTCTGCACTTTTTCAATATCGACTTGCTAGGATTTCTAAATTTTAAAAAATGTGCTTCCTTAAAAGTATCCCTAGTGACAATATCACTGTCACGAGTTTATGAGATTATTTTCTTCTTGTTTACTATGCTATATTTATTTTTCTTTTCCTATTATCATATCTACTTGAAGACAAATGGAATTGTTTATTGACAATATCTTATAGTTTTGATATGTTGGTTTCTTGCATTTTTATATGACTGTTGGCATGGATTTGATGTGCCTCTTGTCTCACTGGTGTGTGTTCCCATGATGAATTGCTATTTACGTATACTACCATGTGATTTACACAGAATGCAGGCCCCTACTCATCAAGTTACCAGAAATACTTAAAGGGTTTTTGGCGTTTTGTGTCTCAAAAACAGGAACACCTTTGAGATGTCTCAAAAGGCTGTATAATTACCATGTGAATTCAGAAATGGCCTGGGTCAACAGAAACACTAGCAGAAGTATTTTTCATCTAACAGAAACAGCTCTGGAATAGGGTTTTTCTCACATTTTCTAGTGAGAGTCTGGTTGTTCCTTCTTGTTTTAGCTAATTCCTGCCCTATTTATGTGTGTTGAAGCTGCAGAGACTGCAAACACATTGTGAGGTTTTCTAAAATTTAATATAGCTGATTATTTTGTAACAAGTTTTAATTGATATTCTAATTTATTTGGGGATAGCAATTATAGAGTAGCAGCAGGGAGTGGAAATGGTAGTGGCATATCTGAAGGAGGTCTATCTAGCTCTAATGTTCTTTGAAGATTCTAAGGCCTTAATGGTATAGAGTGTCAATATGATCGTATACGTACTGCTAAACTGTTGATATTTATTTGATGACTATGGTACATTGAAATGTATTTTGAATGGCTAAATATATGCATTTTTAAATTTTAGAGATAATGGAAATAGCTTTGCCTAAATCGAAAATTTCAATTTTATCATGGTTCATATTTTATCTTTTAGTATATTATTTCCTATATACAGACACACACATTTGTATTATAACGTCTAGGCAAAGGTTGTGTTTTAGATCATGGCCAAGCCAGAAGCCAATTTGGTGTATGAGGCACCCTTGTGGAAGTCAACAAAGGAATTTCTTTCCATGTCAATTATATTTGATTTAAAAATTGTATCCATATTTCAGTATCATGAACATTGCCAATATACATATACATTTTTCTATGGATCTTTCCATGTATTATACCTCGGGCTCCTTGAGGTTTTTCATAGTATCATTTCCGTTACTGACAAAATTTTTGTTAACTTGATTATTTCTCACTATATTTAAGGGCAATCATCTCAGGATCAGCTTTAAACTTCTGCCTGAGAGATGTTACAATAAACAAAAAAGTAAATAAATGCCTCTCACACCATGCTGTTCGGTGCTTCAATGTGGATTTACATTTAAGAGACTGGATCCATATTATTGACAGCTATTGCCCATACATAATGCTATAGATGTAGTTAATAATGAGAATCTGTAATGTTCTACCCCAAATTGGACACAATTTTTTTTTTCTTGATTTCCTTCAACTAGATTGTCCAGGTATTTCGTCAAACAGTTGTAATTCTGCTGCTCTGACTTGTTTCTTATAACTTTCACTGTATTGATGGTTTGTGATCATCTTAAGCACTAACCATAATAACTTCCAGATTTGATTTTAAGAGATACATACATAGACAGACGTTGTGCATTACAAAATGCAGACATACCCTTTACAGAAGTTTGTCACCAGAATTTCTACTTTGTTGAATAGATATACCGACATAGAGTTGCATGAAGTAGAGTTAACCGTTTACTTTAATCATTCATAGTTTCTGAAATTCAGTGTTCCACGGGGTTTCGGGGCGGGGGGGCGGGGCGATGTTCGGGGGCGCGGAGACGAGGGTCTAATTGGGGGGCGGGGGGGCCAGCACGGGGAGGATGCGAGGGGTGGTAGGGTGCTGAAATACATATAGTACTTGAAAAAATAGTTATAAAAAGATGTATAAGTATAAGAATTATACATCTTGGAGACAACTAGGAGTCCCCTAGACGTCTTGAGGACACCCCAACATCCTCGAAGTCCTAGCAGTGTCTTGGAACAACAACGGTATAGGTGGGTGGACTAGAAGCTATGGTGAGGCTGGTGGGGGCGTCCCCCAAGTCTAAGTCTAGAGCGTTCTGATTGAAATTCGAAGTTTTTTTTGGGACATCAGTGGGTCTCTTTGAAATTTCATACTCATGCAATGTCATATAATAGGGAACATCACCACACTAAACAAATCATGGAATATTATGATTATTACAGGTTTAATAATGCAAAGACTGCAACATATAGCGATATAAACTAAACCCCTGACCTCGCTATATATGACGTTCTTGCAGCGGCTCATAGTCTGCTTGACCCGCCAGTTAATGGAAACCCGACTTATAGAATGCCACGACTCCTACTTAAAATAGCTGATTCCTTAGACCATGACTTCTACTTCAAACACAAAATATGGCTCTTGGTTATGTCTGTCTGATACTTAATTTGAATGGCCTCATAAGAAATTAGCACTGATAATATTTCTTTGTCGTATCACCAATTGATATTTCCTCAATGAAAGAGACCATCAGATATAAATGCGCCAGTAGTTGAATATGAACTGTTTCTATCTAAATAACGGCTTCTTCAGGGAAATATTATCTTGGTCTCTAATTCCCGACTCCTTTCACAAGTTCTTAGGCCATAAAATTATCAGCGATGGAATTTCTAGGTATCGGATCTTCTTTTATTCATTTGCAATTGTACTCAAAGAGTTGTGACTCTTAACCAAGAAGGCATCAAACAAATACATTCATTTTGAAGCTAAAATGAAGGTTCTGTTTCCCGTCTCCTCACACTAATCGATTTTACAATCTTCAGCTCCCCAATATTCTCAGACTTTGAAAACGGCGGATAAAGAATATGAACGCAACTTTTCAACTTCTCCACATTCCTTGATCATGAAATGACTCCGAATGAATTATTAACGGCAGATTATGAATGAGTCAATTCCTTCAGCATATCACGACACCTCCTGGTTGCACCTTGTATACTGGACAAACACGACTTGCCTGGATTAAAGCGCGTCTTCCTCTGGATTATAATCGCTGCTATATTCCTTTCTTCTTGAAAACCGATATAATATGAGACACATACAAAACTCCCACCAAGTTCTGTATATTAATTTCGGTGCAAATTTGAATAACGGTTGGCACAAGAATATTACGAGATTCCTCTCCAAGTTTCGATATTTATTGAAATTCAATGACTTCCTCTTTAGATGGAATACATTAGTAACATTGTACCATTCCCTGACTTGAATATTTGAAATAACTCTTAGAACTCCCGCATGGTTATGGCAATCCCAATTGGAACAGCGGCAGAAAGACTAATAACAATTTTCAGAATACATTGTGAGCTTAATGTTCTCTTCTGAAACTTCACAATTTAGCAAACGAACACTCTTATCATTAAACTTTGATTTAATTCACCACCATAATTTTATTGTAGATATGACAGACAATACCTTGCTCAACTCTTTACTATGAAGTCTGCCTTAGTACAAAACATCACAAATTTCACTAACTCCAAACGTTTAAATCAACTGCAAAATCTAAGTTATTTTGCTAGCACAAAAATTGGGTTTTCGTCCAATTCTGAGAACATGAGGGTTTTCGTCCTCAAGTTACAAGAAAGCCAAGTTTCTCCAAAACCACAATCAACCAAGCCTGCTTCAATGAGCTCTCCTCAATTTCTTTTATTAACCTTTGCTTTCACCTTTGGCTTTCTGTTGGCCTAACTCTTCAATTTTCTTTTCTCTTTTAATTTTTAATTGTGACTTACTTTTGATTTTGTTTTTTTTTTCTTTGGTCAGTAATACGATTTTTTTTATTGAGAATTGAAATAAAAAGATTACAGAACTAATTCCATAATAACATCCATAGTAGACCCTACCACACCCCATCAAATCCTAAATTATAATTCAAAGAACTACCCCCAATTCCGGCTTAACCAACACATACAAGATTAAAGATTCAAATACAACTAACAACCAAGCTTAAATACAAAGGCCTCTTTAGCAACTTTTAACAAGTCAAAAGATTGAAGTTTTCTTCGATCTTCCTTTAATCTAAGATCGTAGGACCATAGCAAAAAAATTCTTCTTCTCCTTCTTTGCTTTTTTCTCCAAGACCGTTTGCCACCCGTCCTTGAACCTTGCAGCCTCCTCCTGCCAGTCCAAAGGTGAATCCCAGGGACTTCTCCAAACTCCATCCCCTTTACTAACTTGTTGTTGTTGACCTTCAGCCTTCTGCTTTCCAACTTCTTTCACCTGAGGCCTCACTCCACCTTTCTTTTCCCTACACTTTGGTGTTACAGCCCCATTTTTGCAAGTCATCTCCACGACACTTCCATTGAGAGCAGCTTTAGCATTGTTTTCAGCCTGGATCCCTTCATGAGTTGAGGCCTCCTTAATCTGTTGCTGCTCTGTACTTCCAGCCTTCTACACCAGCAGGTTCTCCACCAAAAATGACTCCTCTGAAGCCTGATTCTCCTTCGTGTCTTTCAGCTGAGAGCACCCTTGCTTCACCTCCTGTTTCTCCACTGTATAGTGCTGTGTGGTTGCATCTTTCCACCAAGAGGCCGATTTGTTAGTTCTATGCTTGGCACATTCAGCTGCCAAGTGCCCCATTTGATGATAGATTCTACACCTAAAAGGCACCCCTTCATAGTCCAAGGGCTACACCCAACAACCCTTTGGATACTTTAGACGAATCTCTTTTGGAGGCACCTTGGACACATTCATTTCTACCAAGATCCTGGCATAAGTCGAGTGCAAAAGATTTGAAGAGCTCTCATCCACCATTACGAAGGTTCCTAAAGAGTTCCCTATAGCTTCCAAGCATGCATCAAAC